>JACXSJ010000759.1:0-103417 GCA_014851325.1 Pentalonia nigronervosa
AACAAAATAAATTAACTTAACTTATTCCTTAAAATAAAAAATTAACTCGTTAATTTCACGTTAATTAAAAAATAAATTTAATAAGTTAATAGTTAAGTTAATGAAAATCCCAAAGTAACTAGTTAAGTTAAAAAGTTAAAATAAAATTAACTTTTTAACTTAACTTTAACTTTTTAACTCGTTAATGCCCAGCCTTGATAATATGTATAGGTACCATATGCATAATGGATAGGCCGTCAGCCTTCACTGTTGTTGGCGAATGATAAGCTATGGGTGTGGGAGGGGGTAGTAGGCTTAGATCACGTGCACGATGTAAAGGGATAGATTTTTACATCAAGAACGAGTAGTTTATTTATTTTAATATTTTATCGAAAAATAAAAATTATAAATAATTAATAATTATTATAATTTTATATTTGATAACAGCGTGTTAATATCCCATCATAATATACTATTTTAAGAAATGTATTTGAAAATAATTATTACTACACAGTGATGAGTCAGAAATCAGAATGGGTTACCTATTGGTTAGGTACTATTGGTAACAACAGTATCGACGGGGCTTATACCGACACTTTGGGGGCGCTGCGTCGCCGCTCCATAGTTGTTTAGTATAGGGATGGCCTATCCATTATATAATATTATCTATGATACTACATAATATTACTTTCATTATCGAAAGCCGTTCTATAATACGCGGGAATAACATGAAAATCGTTTTTTCTTGGTTCATTTGAAATCCTTCAAAAACTGACAATAGCTAGAGAGTCTATATAGACCAATTAAACTAAATTTAGAGAAACGTGTGTATGTATGCATTTTTATTTTTGTTTATTCTTTAAAAACATAATGTGTATGTAAATTAATTCCCAATGATTAATATTTAAAATAGGTAAGTTTATTTATAGTACCTACCTGTTAGTATAACTATTAATACTATATTATATAGTTATATTGTTTTTCAAATTCGTATGAATATTAAGTGTAATAGATATTTATTATTATTTTCAAATAAAGTCATATGAGAATATCTTTGATATATTTTCTCGAGTGAAAGTGAAAATGCAAAGTAAATTATCTGAATTTAATACTGAACTACAGAACAATTTAATAATAATAAAAAATGCATTCCAAAATTGTATTCCGTATAATATATAAATCGAAATACGTGAATGTCACATTTGTCATGTTTGACAATTTTTATCAGTTTTAATATTATTTAAATGTATACAAACAAAAGTATCAAATACAACCTTTGTACAATATTCTAAGGCCAAAATAAACATATCATTTTAATGAATTAATAATACTTATTATTGACATTTAATCTGATTGTTGTTGGTGCAAAATGTATGTTATAACCATTTGAATCAGACAATATTAGAAAAATAATTCAATGTTAAATATTTTATCAAAATTATTTTAAAAACTTTGTAACACATAATACAACATAAATATCATTACGTTTTACGTAGATGCCTAATATATTATACTTAAAACTATTATAATAATATTTTACAACAATATGAATAATTTATATTTAGGAGTATAATATATTATAATATAATATTTATACTTTCAAATCTCGTGATTTTAGTAATATTGCGTACCTAGAGAGGCAATAACTAATAAAAGGTTTATGTACAAAAAATCATAACAAGCTGTATAACTTATTAAAACTGTATTGAAAACCAATAAAGCAAAATAATAAAATCTTTTAGAAATAGTTTGCATGATATTAAAATTTTGTTTGAAGTACAACAAAAATAAAGCGAAGTGCGTTTTTCAGAAGAGCCATTTTTTTCTAATAATAAAAAGTCATTTATTATAGCCTCGTTAACCTTTTCATCGTAGTAAAAAACAAAAAATAATTTAAAATTACGGATCATTTTATAATTACATTTACAAAGAGTTTGATTAACGAAAAAAAAAATGGTTGATTTATCGACAGAGAATTTTATTATTAAATTCTTATATACTTATATTGTCGTGTAATAGTCGTGTAAATAATGTTTAATTGTTATCGTATTCGATTCTGACATAATATTATCATACGTGGGATTTATATGTAATATTATTTTGAATCGATAAAAGTAAAACACTATATACAATATAATTTGCAGTAAGCATTTGCATTAAGTACGAATGATAATGTCTTATCCTGAATTATTCTGAATATGTATACAATGATATAGGGCGCAATATTATATTATTATAATACTATAATCGTATTGTCGAGTTGACACGACACCGCGAAGATTGTGCCGAAAAGTAGAAGCGACAATCAATGTTTTTGGGACATGAAAGATAATAATAATATATTCTATAGAATAGCTAGGTTAGTTTATCTACTTGTATGCGTATGGGCTTTAAAGGATCATATATATATATATAGCTATTATATTAAAATTACATTATCATATTAATGAGTTGACACCGTCGTCAGACCAATGTCGTATAATATAGTTAGCCGAAACTGAGAAAATTATATACTACCTCCCTATATAATACGTGTGGACTATATGTATATGCCGTGTAAACTATACAGGATGATTCATCTGTTATGTCATACGTCCCGTGTAGATACAATACAAATTCCTGTATTTTAAATGATAACCTCTCTGCTCCTTCCCCCCTTCAACTTAAATTATTAAGCGGATCATTTTTCTGAACACTTTGACATATCGAAATAAAAATTCAAACGAATAGTTTTCGAGTTGTTTAACTAATCCGTGATAATACGATTTTTGTAATACCATTTTTAAGGACTATTTTCCTTAGTACATACAAACATAATTTTAATAAATGAAAAACAACTCGTTCGAATTTTGAATGAAGTATATCAAAAATTTCAAAAGAAGTATACACTGAATAATTTATGGTAAAAATGAGAGGTCCTCATTTGATAAACAGAAGTTTGTATTGCCAAATGACACTTCTAAAGTGGTACAAAAACTTAAAAATCTAAAAAAATGGTCTTAAAGCATATTTAAAAACTCCAAAATTCAGAACTTAAATAAATTCGTTATTAAATAAAAAAAATAATGGAGGGCGCATGCACGATAAATCACTCTGTATATACCTATAAATAATAATAATAATATATTACTATATGATATTATGTACTCATTTACATATATTATGAGAATATCATGATGAATTATGGGGTATTTACAGTTTGGACCGTGCATGTGCGCAAAAACTGTAAAATTAAATTTTACCACCTTCGGATGTATAATAACTAATAATTTAATTAATGCATTATATATATAAAAATTGGTGAGTGGTAACATTACGATGAAAGATGAAACGAATTATTTTCTCTTTTGAAATGTTTGTCTGCTGTGTTTTAATAATATTATTATAATATATAGGTGTACACTGTCTGCAACTATATTAAATGAACTTCCAAAATTATATTATACATTGAAAATTGAATTGAGGCTGGAACTATAACTTTCTGGTAGTAAATACGTTTTTGTGGTATGGCGGTAAACCCTTGTCCGCTTAATTATTTTAAGTGCCCGACAAAGCAACAGACTTCGATTCCATCAATTTAGACCTTTCAGCAATAAATAATTACAGGTATATAAATACTAATAAATGATATGACCTTTGTCTGTTTAAATCGACGATCGAAACTTGTTTATAAACCTACGAGTATTGACACCGAAATCGAAAAAATATTAATCATATGGGTAGTTTGAAAATAAAATGGCATTTTTATTTTTTACGTACCTGCGCGTATTGACGTATTTATTTATGAATCAAGTTAGGAAAGATCACTCTGTAAACGTGCGGTTAAATTTTCGGTTTCTAAACGTATACAGTATAATTCTATAAACGATTTAAAATTAATTTGGTGACCTCAATATTTTGGTACCTATATTTATTGATATCAGCTGCTGGTATGAATCTGTATTGAATACTCATATTTTGATTTTTTTTTTATCTCGGTACGAACAGTCGAAATTATATTATTATGTACAGCATAACTAAGGATAATAAATAAATATTTTAATTCAAACAATCGTTAACTGTTTACTGGACAGCCCAACGAACTGTCTAAACTGATGTTGAGAAATCTAATACAGCTTCACGTAGATATAATATGTACACATTAAATACAAGCAATTAGAGTGCACTTGTACAAATTAAAACCTGTACTTGGTGAAATATTGTTAATGTAATTAATCTATTTAAATAGTACGTTATAAATTAAAATAATTACCTATATAGTTTCTTTTTTTTTATTTTAGACATAATATTGTATACAATAACGTATATAACTTAAATAAAATGGATTAATCTATTAGATTTTGGACGGATATATATAGGGTAGAAAATTAGATCTAGTAACTAGATAACTATATTCTAATAAATAAATACTTATTCGTCAAAAACCTAAAAAACGGGATTATTTAGTATTTACACCAGTTGCCGCTAAAATTTAGTTTTTTGTTGAATTCAAAAAGTAAGTAGGTACTTTAACCGTAGACTAAATTTTCATTTAATATTTAAATTATCGTTTTCTAAACATTATATTATAATTTTCAAAATATTTTAGCTCTTTTTGAGCTATATTTAAAGGCATTAAACTTTTTCAACATTTTTTTGTTTTGAAATTATAATGTTAACAAAATTAAAAAACTTTGAAAAGCACCTTCTAGTTAATAGTTCATAAAACATTTAATTAAGTTTACATTTTTTTGAGGATTTTGAGTAAGTTTTATTTATCATTGAAATAATACCTATAGTTATTAAATAAAAATATTAGGTTTATTAATAATTCTATTTAATAATAAAATTTACTATAATTGATTGGTATATTGGCAAATAATAAGCTGAAAAATGTTTTTTTTTTTTTTTAATGAAACGCAATACTAAAATTTTTCTTAATAAACAAATAATTAAACAAGGATTTTTACTTCAAAATAAAGAACAATTGAGATATTGAATACTACCTAAAGGTGAAAAACGTTTTAATCAAACTAATCGAATTAATTTAATTTTATTAGAATATTCTTATAATCAATTTATTATTATTGATGATATTTATTCGTCTTTATTAAACTTATGCCTATCAACGAAAATATTATTACTTTATTTATTAAAAAGAGTAAAAATAATACTATTGTCTATACGTGTATTTAAAATACATATTTGTTTAGTTTTAAAACATTTTTAAACATTTTGAACAATTCGTTCGATTATTATTAAATTATTAAGGTTACTTACCCACTCATTTAATTTACATTAATTTATATTTATATATTATCACAAAAATACTATAGACATAATTAATTTAGTTTAAATGTATACATATATAATTAATATTAAGAAATAACTGATAAAGAAAACATTAAGTTAGTTACGCTTGATCAAATAAATCAAATATAAAATATACGATTTACAAAATTGTACGTCAAAAATAAATTAAATCAACTATACCTACTTATACTATTGTATATTTCTACAGTATTACGACATTTATTGTTCAGCACGTGTTAAAGATGTCTATGAAACACGTAGTAAATTGTAGGCAAGTTGTAACGAATTGTAAATTTATGTAAGACATACGTGCATTTAGTACAAAAATTGTTTAGTAGATATTAGGTATAGGTAGGTAATGCAATATTGCTCGTTAAATAATATGATTTATTCATCGATGTGTGCAGTGTACAGGTTAGGTTATAGGGCATAGGACAACTTACTCATATCGCAATGATTAATTAGTTATTATAGGTACTTTCAGATTATATGTGTTCATATTAATAATATTATTAGGTAGCCGTATATGTTACTCGCGTGTATATACCAGACGGTACGAGTGATAATTTAATACCTAAAATAGCAATTATACACTATGTAGTCTAAAAATCAAATTTACGTACAAATATTCAAAAATACTTACCAATTTTAGTATCTTTTGATAAAAACAATAATGAAAACTTTGCCTAACAAGTTATTACAGATTACATAAATCAATTTATACAAGCAAAGTGATTAAAGTTTTTTATCGATTATTGATAAAAAAAAGTCAGGAGTTATCGTCGTTATAAACTAAACAATAATTTCAAACGCATTATATTATTGTCCGAAAATAATGGATATTATTATAACATTGTTTCCTAGTCAATATCGTATACTGGCTAATTTGATTGGAAATATTGTTATTGGATAGTCAAGTAACCAAGGTGAAACGAATCTTTTTTTCTCATAAAATATATTATGCATTCATACACGGGCTGCCCCTGGTAATATATATGGTATACATATAATATTTAGTGTTACTGCCTATTGGGTGTAATATACGATGCATACAGATAATTTCGTTTAGAAAAATATTTGAATTGGGTTAGAAATTTAAAATAACGCTGCATAGTGAACATGCGTTTTTTTGACTGTTTTAAGGTAAATTACATATTACACTATGACAGAGTCGAAATGTAAGTTATTAATAGTGGTTACAGTACTGATTACATAAATGTATTTATACAAGCAAATCGATTTAATATTTTTATCGATTATAGCTAAAAAAAAGTCCGGAGTTATCGTCGTCATAACTATAGGAAATATTTCCAAACGGATCGTTGTTCGAAAATAATGGACTTTATTAAAACATTTGTAACTTTGTTTCCTAGTCAATATCGTATACTGGATAATTTTTTTTTTTGAAATATTGTTATTGACCAGTCGATTAATTTCTCAGTAATGATAAACAACCAAGATGAAACGAAACTTTTTTTTTTTTTACACAAAAATATATATTATGTACACTTACACACGGGCTGCCCCCGTCAATATATAAATATATATGGTATACATATAATATTTATTGTTACTGCATGTTGGGTGGGCATAGGTATACGACGCGTACAGAATTATATTCTGTGGTTACAAGCATTTGATTCATAGCGAAATCTCCGCTGCGAATACAAATCGCATATCCTGGCATCATTTCACAATATATATAAACATCTATACATATATTATTATATATACTCGTCCTTAGACCATATATATATGTGTGTGTGTGTGTGTGTGTGTGTGCGTGTAATACATTATGGCCTACCCTCGAGAGTTAACCACATTAGAGATATGTTAAACTTTTAGGCAAGTGTAAAATTGGTCCCGCACGTGTCGTTCGACGAGCAACAGATTAGTCGTTATTTGCTGTCTAAACGAATTATATACAATGTACGTTTATTCGGAAACGCGGAATATGTACATTTTATATTACGCATATAATATACCTATTCACTATATATATATATATATAGTTCCGGATAGAACACAATAATGAAATGCGAGACGGTAATTTGAGCGATTATATTATAAACACCGAAATGACAAACTGAACAACATTTCGTTTTGCCGTGGTTTATACTTAAGTACTAGATAATTAGGCATTTAGGTAATAAATAAGTAGGTAAGTACATTCAAAATGTAACTGGATTACCTATACATAAGGTGGTTCAAAATGCATGTTGCGGCCAATTTATTGATTCAAAATGGAGATAAAAATGTATGATATGAAAGTTTTTTGGTTGAGAAACATATCTAAAATGATTTGTATATTCTATAATTTTTTACAATATATTAGAGGGTTTTATGGGGTCAACTTTAGAAACTCAAAGGGAATCTATACTTTTTTGCAAACATAATATGAAGACATTTTTTTAAAACGTTTTAGTGCTCGAACAACATTAATTAATGTAAAACTATGCTTTAGAGATATTTAAAGTTTTTATAAATTTTTAAAGTTGATCGTCCATAACTTCTCTAAAATATTATAAAAGATTATAAAATGTATATAAATCGTTTTAGATATTTCTAAATCAAACAACATTCGTATCGTACACTTGTCTCAATCAATACATTGGCCGTAACATAAATTTTGAATTACTCTGTATATAAAATACAGTTTAGAGATCGTGATCCTTAACATATTTTTTTGGAATTCCACGCATACCATATATTATCGTTATTATAAACGAATGTTTGTATAAATTTTAACGAATTAGATATTATACCAAGCAAATACAATTAACAGTTTTAAGAGCTTTGGAAAGTTTTTAAGTCTTCTTAAATTAAAGGATTTAAGGACGGCGTACCCTACATTTTTAATAAACGCACAATTAATTATTGTGACTCGTATACTATTTTATTATTGCATTAAAATGAGATTATTTGTTCAATACCAAAATTCCGTAATTCTAATACTTCATGATCGTTCGTAAAGAAATTAAATTTGTTCACCAGAACAGCTATTGTTAGCGTAGACTTTATAGTATAACATTTAGAAATGTCATTAGTGCTTTTTTTTTTTTTTTTTTATAAAATCACAAGATAATATAATAAAAGTTTTATAACAACTCAAACAACATTTTATCAAACCAATTATCAACGGTGACAGTTATTTACGTTTCTACAATCATATATTGATACTACATAGCATATTTGTGAATTATGCCATTTATGAGTATGGTACCTAAGGTTTCGCTAACCTGATTACTTATCTACCTACTATATTGCTGAGCATTCCAAGTTTGTTAGATTCGATTGCTAATTCCGATAATCTATATTATACACTCGACGGGTTATTGAAATAAATTATTTTGCATAACATTTACCCATAGTTTTTACTAAAAATATTGTAGTTATATGTCTGGTTTTGTGGAATACACGTGTCGGTTTTGTGTTTGTACGGACTTTTACGAGAAATTTTATGAGAAGTTTTCGATCGGTGCAGTTGGCGGTATGTCAGGCGTCAGCTGCGCTTTGATCGCCGTAACTTTACATTTTAAACTCGCTATTTGATCTCGGCTTCTTTTCGGCTATAGAAAGAAAAAAATATCAAATTACATTGCAGCACGAAATTGAACGAACGGATTTCATAATATTATTAAAGCTAAAAGTACGCACCTTAACCGCGGGTAAAGGAAAACGATAGGGGAAATATCGGAAAACGTTTTATACCAATAAGGTTAGCAAAAAAAAGTGCCCATCTAGCTAGGTATCCGGGAACAGTATAAAAAGTGAAACAGAAATATTTCCTACTTCATTCGAGCATAACATTTATATATAATAATATAAGGCCAAATTCATCCATTTTTCGGTATATATATATATATATTATTATGCTTAACTGTAATATTATAAAAAAAAAGCACGCGACATAAAAAATTCAATGATATTTATTATATAGGTACTCGCATCCCTCAGTTTAGTTAATTTTACAACATACGCTTTTAAAAGTCCCGCTCTTGCGCTAAATCGTTTCGAAACAACCAAAACTAAGATTAAACAACAATTAAACGTAGTAACATATTTTATTTATGAACATTATTATGATATGCTTAAGACAGTTCACGGTTCGGTAGATAATATTCTACTCGTCATAAACTTTAGGTCGGAAGTCTTTTAAGCCCATCTGACGTGTATAACTTTGAGAAATTAAATGCACATGGTCCTTGAATTATAATAGGCACTGTAAGATCATAAAACATTCAAAACTATTCACAACAAATAACACATAATAATATTATAGATAAGAAGGTACCTCTACCCTTAGCGATTAAAAAAAAAAAAAACAGTTTGATATAATTATTTTTGAGACTACGGTACAAAGATTTTGAATGACGTATTGATATAGTGCGAGAATTAAAATCAATTTTTTTTTTAAATCCTCATTTTATTTATTCGAAATAAACTCTGTTTGATATCAGATAATGAAATAAGATTAAGTAAAACATATACATAATATTTCAGTTTCTCGGAGCTCGATATAGTAGTATAAAAGTATATTAAAAAAAAAAATAAATATTTGTTTATAATAGAGTTAGCGATGATGTTCAAGTGTACACAGTGTACCAGCGTTATATACAATTCGTGTGTAGATATATGTCATATTATTATATTATTATATTATGTCAAGCATACGATATTGTATATAATTATAATATACTAATGATGCGTATTGACGCGTAATAATATAATGAAACGTCTCCGCGTCAGTCGATCTCCTCGTCTGCGAATTCGGATAATGTAATAATCAACGACATAAAACATTATTATCACCATTATACGTCCTCGCGATGGGATCTCTGGCGACTTCTTCTCCTTCTCGGGCGTAATATCTCTTATCCGAAACCGTTTTAGAACGTTGTCGTCGCGGCGTGCGTTTTATTTTCTCGCCATTCGTCCACGTCCGTCGACGGTTTTTTTCCCTCACACAGACGGAAGACCCCTTTTGGGGCTGCTGTCGGCTTGTTCATCGATCATCAGCAGTGGCGGCGGCGACGGTGATGTGCGGGGGGGGGGGGGGGGAAACCGAACGATCCGAAAACCGCTGTAGGAAGAGGAGGAGGGCGACGACGACGAGACGTCCCGGACCGCAATAAGGGCGTGAGCTTGACGCTGACAAATAGTCAAATTGATCGGAGACGTGAGCCAATTTAAAAACCTCTCGTCTGTTACTATTATTCGCCACCGCCGGGCCGGGCTTGTTATTTCTGTCGTTTATTTGCCCGAAGAATTGTCGACCCGCGATTGACCTGCACCGCTGTTTTGAGTTTACACATTAATGATTTACGGGGAATACGTATTAGATATTCAGTACGAATATGAAACGATATATATATATATATATATATATATATTACTGTAATTATACTCGGGTCTCTCGTGTACTGCTGTTTCACATTTTCGACGAGTTTTGCGGAGGAAAGTTGCGTGGCTAGGTCAGGGTGACCATTTAAAACGGGATTGTCTATTTTTTTTTTTATCATCATGTCTCAAAAAACTTCAAACGGAATACTTTTGTGTGTAAAAGAAAAAATCAATTTATAAAACAAATACAATATTATATAGAACAGTTTTATATTAAAATTAAAAACCAAGGCTATATTAACGGCATGCATGGCTGTATTATCGGTGGAGCTCGAAAGTTGTTAAACCATTGAGCTTATGAAAAATTATTTTAACCGTTATCGTAAAATATAAAATTATTAAAAAAAAAAAAAAAAAATGAGAAGATTATTTTGCAAGAGTTAACCGAATACTGATTGTCCTATTTTTTTTTTTTCATAAAAAATGGTCACTCTAGGTTAGGCGTATATGTATAAACCATAAACGGTCAGCTCGCGGTCCGGATCATCCTGCAGTTAATCGATGCGGAGATATACGATTTTCAAAACGGTGTTTATAATTTCTTCCGTTTTGGGAATTCACCACGAAAAACGGATGTAGCGATTGATCTACGATGCAAACAATAATAATACTTTATGGGGTTATATTTACACGCATCCGCGCGGGTACCGAACGATTTCGATTTCTAAACATTCACGAGCATAATATTCAAATCAAACCGTGTTCACCCGTCACACTTTGCTCGGTCGCGTGTTAACCGTTTTTCCGACAGACAATGGTCTCAATCAACTGGCTTTTATATCGCGGACACAGCTGCTTTACGCGTTTCGTTGACATTTTAAATTTATATCATATGCGAATTAATCGGGAGACTGCTACACTGTGATTGTAATTTATACCGTACATGACATATTTTTTGTCCTAAAGCATTCGAAAAGCACGGCCATTTCTCGTATTTGAATATATTATTATTAATTTAATCTATACAAACACGTGTTATGATAACTTTCTTTCAAATCAAGATATTTGTGATAATGTTGATAAATTATAAATAATAATATTATACATAGCAAGGTTATTATACATTTATTGTCTTACGAATGTCGTCATGTATAGCTCAGGTTTAAAACGAAAACATGGATTGCGCATATTTACAGGGAGGTTCAAAATTTATGTTATTAATTCAAAACGGAGAAAAATGTATGATATGAAAGTTTTTTGATTTAGAAACATATAAAATGATTTGTTCATTTTATAATTTTTTATAATATTTTAAAGAAGTTTTTGGCCGTCAACTTTAGAAATTTATAAAAACTTTAAATATATCTCAAGCATAGAGTTTTGTAGTGATTAATGTTGTTCAAACACTAGAATGTATTGAAAAAATGTCTTCGTATTATGTTTGTAAAAAAGTATAGATTCCCATTTGAATTTCTAAAGTTGACTCTTGGAAACCCTCCTAAAATATTACAAAAAAAAAAAAATTAAAAAATGTACAAATCATTTTAGATGTTCCTAAATCAAAAAACCTTCACGCATTTTTCTGTATTTTGAATATATATGCTGTAATATAAATTTTGAATCATCTTATATAGTTTATATTATGGGGGGGGGGCGTATCCACGTCGAGTACTAAAAGACTAAATATTATATCATATCGTAAAATTCTGTTTGCCGAATATTCTATGACCAATATTCACCAATATAACCATCGGCGTTTAATTAAAAAATCTGTTCCTTAATATTGTTATAGATATCGACGGTCGGATATTCATCTGTAACTGTGGCGTACCGTTGACCTATTTGTACATAATATTATAATAGTATATCGTATTTATATGTTTCAGCTTATAAGAAATATATTGTAATGACATGCTCACACATCATTATAACAAATTAATAAATTATATCAGATGAATAAATAACGGCCAGATTGTCGCGCGTAGAAATCGAACATCTCCAATAAAATCTTCAACACGGACAATAGAAACGATCCTTATTATTCGACCACGGATTAAGAAATAAGCACGTATTTGCAACGTTAAAATGTTGCATGTGTGGCTTTCTTATAGGCCCCCGAGGAGAAATCTATCTCTCGGAGGCACGAGATCCTTTGATAAAGCCACCTGATTCTTTCTGGACAGCTTATCCATATCGTCCCTAGTCAGTGCATGAGCACCAGCCATCCAAGCAATAACCTCCTAATACTAAATCCACGAGCGACAACTGGACCACTTTTTAATTAACAGTAATCAGTGTGTTTTTTATTATTTCGATTCAAGTATTTTGAATAATTACTTTGTGTTACTTTATACTACTACAGTATAGTCCATAGACAGCTAGGAACCAGGTAAGAGTGTAAGACACATTAAAGTATTATAATGTACTACATATATTAGATTTACATATTTATTACATAAAATTATAATGTATGGTGTATTTGATCAAATTCCTGAATACAGGACCCCGAGAGCCTTCCAAATACCTGGAAGAAGGTAATAGCGTAATTTTAATGTTTACATCTGATTTCATTTTCCAGCACTTATAAGTGTGGAAGGTAATATCTAATGTTAACTTAGCCTACTCAATCTCTTTATTTTTACGTTATTACAATATGAAATAATATTCATTAGTGTATGAGTTGATTAAAAATATCGAGGTACAGAAATAACTGTCCAATCGTATTACGAATTATTAATAAGGAAATAAGTCATATTGATGATGACAATTAAACGATATACACTTGGTATATCGTGTATACAAGCAACATATAACAGGTACCTCAGGCCAGTACTTCTCGGAGACAATAAGTTGCAGCTGCAACATCGGTGCACTTAATTTATATAGGTCCGTGTTTGTTCGTTGTACATATTATAAAGCCACGAGTGGAAATCCAAACAAATCTCTCTCCGGGGCGTCGCCTGTGAGGCGAGTTGGAAAGGTTTACTGCAAATTTATCGGCGGTTTATTTTCAGTCGTAAACAATTTTATCGTGTCCTAGCCATTAAACGGCGGGACACTTAAACGCGCGTGTTAAGTTTGCGTACGAAGAAACCGAAAAGTCTTTATCGTTGGTCGGTGACACAATATAATATAATATACTATATAGGCAGGTGATGATTAATAAAACCGCACTGAGCGTTGTCGGCATTTCGCCGGTTAAAAAACCAATAAAATTGCGACGTCTCTCCGCGTATAATATTACTATGCATTTGGCTACGATTATAATACAAAGGCCGTTTTTACATTTATGCAGCAAAACGTGACTACAGCGTATAATATGTGTGGCCACTACACAATACGGAAAGACTTTAGCACGGCCGTTTTCGTGTCGTTGTTGAACAAATACGACTCGGGTATTCGGAAAAAAAAAACAAACGTTTTTTAGGACACGATAAAAAAAAAAAATCGAAAATGTATTCATGAATGACCCAAATCGTATATTATATATATAATAATACGCGTTTGCATAGAAATATATTACAAAATAAGGGAGAAACATAACATGCAAATGAATCATTAGAGGGACAACGATAATATTATATCGTATAATCCGGTAGTGATTAAAAATTAGAAAATTTCAATCAATTTTCACCCGTTGAATTTTCGATAAATCTGTGGTAAATAGAATTTGTTCTTTATTGAGTGTAATTAAACTATACATCAGCTTGTCGGCCTGCAAGGGAGCTCAATATGGGATGCTCGTCAGTCAATCGATGTTGATACAATTATTTTATTATATGTTATTACGATTGACGCGGTAAACCGTTCGCAGTATATTTATGCCCATTTGTTTTAAGTTCATATATTATAAAATATTTGTCATCAAAAAATTTTGTTAAATATGTATTTGAGGATTTTCTTTGAGTATGATGTGATTTTTTTTTCATTTAACATCGCGCTCAAGTGTGGTAAAAAAAAAAGAAGAATGGGTGACTATTGATACCTAAAACGCACTGCAATATAAATAACATTATAGATTTTTCAACAATCTCGCTGATGCAGACTTCGTCGTTCCGGAATTCGTTTTGTTTGTTCGATAAACTGTAATAAAATTAATTAGTTTTTTTTTCACCTTGATATCGGTTTTAAATCACGCTATGCAGTGCCGTGCGGACAAAACTTTGTTTTTTTAATAACAACACATATTTTTTTTCTACCGCATAATTTTGAGCACATTATGCAATATTATAATGCATCATTGTCGTCTCCCCAGACTCGTCACCTGCACGGCTTATTACACCCTCGAGGGGCGGACCGCAGGAGCCACAACACCATTTGTTTGTCTGCGGTCGTCACGTAAATGCGTAATGATAATAATGATGTAACTCACGGGGCCGCATGTAACGACGTCGATTCGTAACTTGGGGCGCGGCAGACTGAATAGGATAGATATACAGTCGCGTATAATGTTCTATAATGGATCGACTCCGTTTTGGTAGTAGTGGTAATAATAATAATAATAATACTAACATTAGAGGTATAATATCATATATATATATATATAATATGTACCGCGACGGAGGGATCAGTGCGTGAATGAGACTCGACCACGACCGTGGTTTATGATATACGTACGAATGTGTACAATGGATACCGTATAGTTTTAGTGTTACACACATAATGATTATTATAATATCTTTGCCAATCCGAATTCTATAATATTATATAGGTATACTCTCCTCGCGACCGCATTAATCGCATTTAATTTGTTATACGCACACACAAAGAGCAATATACTATTGTGAGCAGGAGAGTCGTCGTCGAGAAGTCACAAAACCAACCCCTACACATATACCACCCCGTGCATCTGAGATCCACCATATTATTATCCGAGAAACCCGACGAATGGCACTCGCAGAAAGAGATATATTATTGTATACGAAAGTGTGTATGTGTGTGTGTGTGTGTGTGTGTTACAATGTGGTTTTTATACGACTTGACGTTCGCCCAAGCACCGCCGCTGCCACCCTTCAAGATTTGTGCAAATGGAAAACGTTCAGCCGGCAAATCCAATTACAAAAACCACTATTCAATTGTCTAAAGGTCTTTGTGAACGGCGAGAGTCCGTTGTTTTCCTTAAACTAATCTCGACAATTTATTAGATATTTTTTTGCCCGCTTAATTCCAAACTGTTGTCAGACTACATAATTATTATTATTATTATTTTTTTTTTTATGGGACACAAAAATGTGTATATTTATAATACACATTATTTTACACTATTAATTTTTTGTACTACGGTTATTTCCATTACGCGTTCCATAGTCATAATGTAGCCGTTGTAAATTCTACTTTAATACAACCCTAATGTAATATGTTATCTATATTATGAATTATAATATAATATTCCACAGTTTTAAATTAAATCGCAATGTTTACAAAATATAAATATATTTTTGGAGTTATGCGACTCTTACTGTAATATTATACAGGGTGATTCAAAATTTATGCTACTGCCATTTTATCACATAAATATTCAAAATACAGAAAAATGTATAATACGAAAATTTTTTGATTTAGAAACATCTCAAATCATTTGTATATTTTATAATTTTTTGCAATATATTAGGGGGGTTTTAGGGGTAAACTTTAGAAATTCATATGGAAACCTATGCTTTTTTTGCAAATATAATATGAAGAAATTTTTCTAATGCATTTTGGTGCTTAAACAATATTAATTAATGCAAAACTCTATGCTTAAGAAAGTTTTCACAAATGTCTAAAGTTGACCACTCAAAATCTCTCTAAAATATTGTAAAAAATTATAAAATGTATAAATTATTTCAGATGTTTCTACATCATGAAATTTTCGTATTAAACATTTTTTTTGTATTTTGAATATTTATGTGATAAAATGGCTGTAACATAAATGTTGAATCACCCTATACATTATGTTTATTTATTTTCTTATCAAAATCGCAACTCCTCCTACCGAAACATAAAAAAAATTACGATTATAAAACCTCATTTCGACAAACTTTTTTAAAACGAATTGCATATTACATTCAAGACAAAACAATAGTATAATTGCATTCACGAATAACAATACCATTAATATACCTTTGCTGTTACGTAACAAGCCGCAAGCTACGTTATTATTTTTTATTTTTATTAGAAAATCAACAAATAATGATTACAGATTAGTTATTATTAATTTTGATTGACCTACCTCCTGTAAACTTATGCAGTTTTTGTTGGAAATGGGGAGTTATGATTATTACTATGTATATATTAAATAATAAACATAATATGAACAAAAAAAAAAAACATAATAACATGGCAAATAAATTATAATAAAATGGTTAACATTAACTAACGTTAATTCTAAAAATAAATATTTATATACTATGCGTTTAATATTCATAATATCTCATACAATTATTATTTCATTTTTTTTTTAAATTCAAAATGCATAGAATTGAAGAATGTTTGTCGATATTATACTTACTAAAGTCATCCGCTGTTTAAAAAACAACCTAAATTAACATGAAAAAAGAACTGTAATCATATTAGCTGTGATTTGAAAATATCATCATTATTAAGTATATTTTAGCCAACACTTTCAGTCCCCGAAATGAAGTAATGATACTCCATAACATATTATAGTCTTGCGAAGATCACTTACTGTAATATTGTTGTACTATGCAATCTACGCCTATAATGTGTTGAACTTTGTTGATAAAATATTTAATCGTAAACGTGTAATTTATTTTTAATTATGTAAATTAAGTGTTGTACGTTGACGTGTAGTAGGCACCGTTGACACATACGCTTAGACGTCTTTTGTCTTAGTAGCCTTACACGTATAATTATTATTTTAATGTTCATTATTTTGTGATTGTAGTTGTCCTGTTTCATTGTTATCAATTTTTCGTCGGATCAATGAAACACTCGCAAATATTACGTGTCGAACATTCGTATGGTATATTATGAATATTCAATAATGCGTATAGTCTTATACTGTATTTTGTTACTATCATTATTATAATAATATTATTATATATGCCGCGATTATATTTTTAGACTCTTATATCGAAGAGGTGTTAATCGATTGCGATTGGTGTTTGGTATAATATAGGAAATAATGACTTACCTTTATAATATGCTCTTATAAGTAATTTAGTTATATAATAATAATGTAATATGTTAGTTATTTACAAATAATATTCCTAATCTGCAGAAATCATCAGAAACATAGTAAGAAGTTGTATAACGCGTGTTTTTATGCGTTTGATACGTTGTTATAATAATGTAGGACGAGTGTGAATAATATAAAAGCATTTCACGATTTCAATTTTAAACGGCTAACGAGTGTTTAAGCCGTTGGGTAGTCGAAGCAGGGAACTGCGCTGCTCTAAACCTCTTCTCCGCACGAGCGAGACAAGAATATATAAGACGAAAGTACGTCTACATTTATATACCAATATATGACAACCACGACTCTCGACTTTAAATTATTCAAAGTGTCTGTATCCTTATTAAACTCTATAATTTCACACATGCGTATTATTAAGTCGAATTCGTAAAACGGGTCCACAGTAATTGAAATGTATATAATAATAATAATAATAATAATAATACACTCTGCCAGAACACGCGCATCCTGTCGTATGTACGGACACGCAAAATCGTCGTAGTGTGTTTTCTAGTTATTTATTTATTTTCGTCATGAACGTTGTTATTGTTTTTTTTTCGGTCGTTTTTTGTACTTTCGGGCGTAGTGGGATTTGTGATGCAGTTAACGAAATACGATTATAATAATTTTTGTAGTCGCTACACTTGCTCTACTATATTATAATATTATATTGAATTTTTTTTTTTTTTACTGACTTTTTTAGAAATGCTAAGCGACTACTATCACTCTGTATAGATAATAAAAGCAAGCCGTAGGACAACCATTGCTGGTCCGTCGATCTACACCAGGGCGGCCAAATGGTTGATCGCTGACAATTTCAAAATCAATCGTGTTAGAATTTATTTTTAGGCCACACCTAACCTAATACCCATAAAGTATATTAGGTATTCGATAATAAAAAAAAACCTTTTTAAAGGAGTCGATCCTCGATGTAAAGTATATTTTTAGTAGATCTCTGCCGAAAAAAGTTTGGTCACCCCTGATCTACACTATAGGTACAATATTATATAGTGTGAGAGTTTAATAGCTTTAATGTATTTTCGAGCTACTCCTTCGCAAGTGGTATTGCTGGGATTTACTTCGAAGGTATGTTTTAGACGCAGCGTAGCATATTTAGGTTTTTCCAGCCGATAGGCACTTCTTAATTCGCCGCTTCTTTTACCCCATCACTCCTAAAATTGTATATATTAAATAGATTTGAATATATGATTTGTTATACTATCTTCCATAAAAAATAGATGCATTAATCGTGATTTGACGATTAACATTTTCAAATTAAAAAATTAGTAAAATTTGGTTTTATCAAAAATACTTTAATAATTTACTTTTTACAAATCGCCGTTCTTAAAATGTCGCTGCTCTAGTCCCGTGCTCTTATAAGGGCCTATGCCTTTTTTTTAGGTGGAACATTGTAATACATATAATTATTCTGGTTTTAAGGTCAAACACAGGGCTTGAAACCCATCAAGTTTTTGGTACAAACCGGTAATTTCCTAAAATTTTGGAAACCTATAGTCCCTTACTGTTAATTTAAAATTAATTAAGCGATTATAAAAACTGCTTACCGACATTTGTAAAAAAAAAAAAACCACGAATTATACCGTGATGACAACAACCAATCAGAATACGATAAAAAGCACACGATACGGCATACGACGTAGCAGTGAACTCTGCTCAAGTGGAGCACGTTGTCTATTTCTGACAAACCATTGGTGCGTAGGAGTAATACAATAATTTTGATTGGTATTTAAGTGGTTACCGCAATTTTTTTGGAGTGGTTATCGCCTAATCGGTAACCTGTAATCTTGAATATAATATAGTACCGGCAATTGATTACCGCTTCCGACAGAACTGGTGGCAATATTTTTCTCTATTTTATGGCGATAACTTAGCATTTTTATAACGGTTACAAGCATTGGTTAAATACGATGAGTAAAATCAGATAACATTTTTCAAATATAAATCACAAAAACCTAATCTTACGTGGATCTCATAATCAATAACGATCCGCATAGTATTATTGGATATTATGAATAAATATTTAAACGTTGAGCACCGCACGTACGTGCGTTTTCCAAATTATCGTGTTCGGAAAACATAATATAGTAAATAATTTTAAGATCCATTTTGATCAGTGTAAACACATATTGGTGCCATATAGGTAGGCAGTATATTAGTATATTACATTAATCTATATATTCTATAGGCATTATAAATCACGCACGTTCCAGTCGACGCCCATTTGTTTAAATATATACGTGTTACATATATTTTATAATATAAAATATCTGCACTGGTGTATTTATAACTATTTCGATTCAACCGTATCTTTCGTTTTAAATGTCCGATAAATATTATTCGAACGATATTGATTTTTAATGGCGTCGTTTTATTTAAACATTTTTTTTTTATACGAGCAATCGAAAAAAAAACAAATCACTAATACAAATTGCTAGTTGACTAATTTTTATGAATTCAACCCAATCAAACAAAGATAAAAAAAGGAATAAAATTATTCATTATTTTTTAATACTCTCTATTTTTCATGCATAAATTTATTACCAAACTTTTATTACTCTTTATCTTAATAAACATCATAATTTTCCATTCGTTCGTACAAAATATTATTCAAACTTATTACTCAAATAAATTATGCACGTTGTATATTTTATATTATGTTTATAAATATTACTTTGGCGCGTTTAAAACGAGAGTATATAGCTTCAGACCGTATAGTTTTTAATTGTAATATTTCATAACATTTTAGTGACTTATTCAGTAAACGTAAGTACGTAATTACTTTTGAGTTATAATAACTACAAAATGTGCATCGTCGTAGGCCATAGCATAATACAACATTTATGTATGTGCACGAAAATTTATTTTCGTATTATTA
Organism: Pentalonia nigronervosa; assembly: GCA_014851325.1. NCBI lineage: Eukaryota > Metazoa > Arthropoda > Insecta > Hemiptera > Aphididae > Pentalonia > Pentalonia nigronervosa. Next base: position 20,688 of record JACXSJ010000759.1, read on the forward strand.
CTGCAGTCATCGCCTAATCTGAAACATCCATACATATATGAATAGGTAGGCACTATACTTATATACATCATATATCTGTATGGTCATAAATTTATGATATTCATGATATAATCGTTAAACATTATATTGTTTGAGTCATAATCAAAAAATAATTAATATATTATAATATAATAATTATAACTATCAAAGTAAAATTTATAGGTAGGTACAGTTTGTTTTTTATACAAGTACGCAATTAAAAATAAAAAAAGAACAATAAGTAGACAATTTGTGCCTGTACGCACAGACATATTAAATCGTAATAATAACAGAAATAATAATATTTTTATTATTATCCGAAACGATAACGATGTAAAGTATATAGTAATAATAGCAACGCGAAAAATGATATTATTGTGTAAAATACACAAATTAATGGGTGACAAACAGCATAATAATATTATACCTTTTTCGCGGAGACAATATTATATTATTATTAAAGTAATTTATTTTTGGCCTTTCGGTATCGTTTTACAGACCTTTATCTGGCATTAGGGTGGCCACTCGTTAGTCTTATTATATTATTTTATAATAATACATGTGGTGTAAGGGGTTTCACGAGAGTTTGTTAAGTGGAATATTATACAATACACAATAAGTTTATTATAAAAATAATATATTTTAGACTTTGAGCTGAGAGATGAATGTACTTATTTTACAACGATTAGTATTTTTATTTTTTTTATGTTTTGGTTCTTAAGACTTTTTTCACATTAAAAAAAAATGCTTCAGTTTTCAACTTAGAAAGTGGTTTCTGATAGCAAATTAGATCTAGTTTGTAATTTTTTAGTCAGAATAAAAGTATTCTCAGTACTTTACAAAATAATAGATTTCAAAAAAAAAAAAAAAAAAATACATACATTTCATAAAATTTTAATATTATTATTAAAATAATTGTTTGGTAATCTTTGCTTACCAAAAAGTTTGACAGTCTTCGCTCAGAATCGTTTTTCACCGTATAATACAATGATTGATCATAGAATTCAAACTATTTAACAAATCCATTACATACTCAATGATAAGGTACCTATTACACTCGACACTTACGACTGCGTGCAGCAGAGCGGTTACCTACATGACAGCTAATTTTTCAAAAGTTGTTTTTATTGATACTCTCAAAAACACTATTTATCGTCTTAAAACCGTAATTTTTTACACTTATACAAATCACAACGGTGTCGCGTTTTATGAGAGCTTATGTAGTTTTGAGAGATAAAAATTGTATGAGTTTGTATCGATGTTATCATTATATAACCTAACATAACCTATTATTATCAACTTTAGCTCATTTGGCTCCCATTTTTGACGTCACGAAAATTCCTTCCCACAGACTATCTTACGGTCTCGCTTTCGGGTTCACATCGTATCGCCAATATTCCGCGAATCGGGTCCACACAAAAAAAATATATCATTCTCAAAAACGCACCTACGCACGTTTTTTTTTAGCACCCAGCACAGTTGGAATGGAAAACATTATTTTTATGCGATCGAATAATAATCGTAAAAACGCCACCGATATACGCTCAAACCCGATAACTGGCAAAGAGACACCAGCCGCAAAATACGAAAGCAAATTGGGTGTTTTAATGTCAGACGACACTTGATTTATTTTCAAACACTGCGCGGGCGAGATAGAGAGAGAGAGAGTGTGAGAGGGAGTGATACGGTGACGGGACGGAGACAGATAAAATACAAAAATATAAAAACTTGGTATTACGCGTAGTCGTCTTTTTCCGCTGTGGGCGCGTCCCGTGAATAACAATATACATTGGCAGCTCAAAGACGGCGATGTTTCTTATATTATCTGTATTTTTTTGTTATTCAGACACCATTTTTTACCTATCATTTTTTTTTTATTGTGATGAACTGTAATTTTTCTCTCCGCGACGGCGGGCGTCAACTCGCTATCTTATTTTCATCGACAATTTTGAATGACAAAACAGTCAGTGACGATATATCATAATATCGCGAATAATAATATATGTTCTGCTATTAGAACATCGAGGTAAATGATATTATATGCGACACCGTGATACGTACCTATTTTTCGGTTATTTTTCACACTCGTATTAAATTAATTTTTACGTCGTTGCGTCGTTATGTCGATGAATTTACTGCTGTTGTTCAAACGTCAAATAATAAACATTTTAAAAATGTATTATTGACTCGTCGAACCTCGAAAAGACGTGCTTGTCCTACAAATGTTACAAGATGCAGTACAATAGCTTATGCCGACAAAAATATTCATATGATAATGTAAGTATATTATGTGTAGTACATTTTCGTCATTGTAAAAAAACACTCTTCAAAAGGACTATTCAATATATTATTGCGTATTGTACCGATTACCGGCACCATAATATAATTTATTGTTAATTTTAAAACTGTTGTACCTATGTATGAAATAGTATATTCGACGATGTGTCAGTATATTGCATATACACCAAAAATAGAGAGAGAGAGATACGGGAACAGAAACGCGTCGGTACACTCCAAAACACAAATTGTATATACCTTGAAAAATTCCAAGAACCATGTTGAATATAAACCAGGTTGATTCAAAATGTATGTTATATTATTGATTTAAAATAGGCAGAGAAAAATGTATGATACAAACGTTTTTTTTTTTTTTTTTTTGATTAATAAACATTTAAATTGATTTGTACATTTTATAAATGTTTACAATATTTTAGTAGAGTTTTGGGCGGCAACTTTAAAAATTTATAAAAACTTTAAATATCTCTCAAGCATAGAGTTTTGTAGTGATTAATGTTATTCAAGCACTAGAATGTATTGAAAAAAAAGTGTCTTCATAGTACATTTCAAAAAAGTGTATGTTCCCATTTGAGTTTCTAAAGTTGACCCCCTAAAACCTAGTATATTGTAAAAAATTATAAAATGTACAAATTATTGTAGATGTTTCTAAATGAAAAAAATTTCATACCATAAATTTTTCTGTATTTTGAATATGTATGTGATAAAACGGATGTAACACACATTTTGACTCGCTCTGTATCATGTATGATTTACGTTATACTCGTTAAGTTAAAACAAAATACAATCGTCTCTTTGTGCGGGTTACAATATTGTTATTAGAAAACCAACTTAATTTTTTTTTTATTTATTCGTTGTTTACAGCGTGGACGGAAACGAAAACCGTTTTCTCAGAGAGTTCGTGAGCTGTGCTCCGCACTCGGCCGGCTGTCGGTTGGCCAGGTGGCTCCAACCGGAGTCAGTCATCGAACCGGATTCGTGTGAGCTTTCGCTGTCCACGGCCGAGGTACGGTGTGGGTGGCCGGCCAAATTCACCGTCCGGACGCGCGACCAGTACGGTAACCCGGTTCAATCTACCGGGTTAAAGGTATATGCTCGTCATAGTTATTGTAAAGTCGCGAAGAGTGTGCACGAGAAACTTGTGATTTGTTTTTGGAGAAGAGGGTCTGCGGAATCTATAACATTCTCACTGGTCGAACTGGCCCTATTTAGATATAGAAATAAACCGCTGCAGATTCTTATACCGGGAAATCGTCCACACTTTTTATCGTTGATAAAAATACACTTTTATACAGAACTATATACATATACTGTATTGTATTATTTTTTTGCTTTCAATGCGCATCGAGATATCGGTTTTTGAAAATACAATTTAATACTTCATCAACTGAAACATCAATAGGTAACGTTTTTTTTTTTAATCATTCACGTCATTGATGGCATTAAATACTATTAAAATCGATACGGTTATGAAATGTTTAATTTTCAGTAATATTAATACGGAGTCTTAAAGTACTACGGCGCTTTTATCATTTTAATAATAATTTATAAATGTCAATTTTTAACAACAAAGTAACAACAAGTATTACTCATCTATATATTTAAATTAAAATAACTACGTTTTGTAACGATGTAGAGATTGTTTTTTTTTTTTTTTGTGGAACGTTATCAATTAAATTGTATTTCAAATACAAGGTAAATTCCAATAGTGCGATAGTTAATAGGAAATAATTTTTGGTCTGCTGCGTAAAAAATTCGTAGACATATGTTAAATCATTATTAGTGCGACTATATATGTATATGCGGTGTATAACTATAGTTATCTACTTTTATTAATAAATTGATTGCATGTGACCAGGCCAGGAGATCGTTAAAAATAAACGATGGTTTGGCCACCAATTTGATAGATATTTAGCCGTTCGTCTTGAAAAGGTGAATGTTACCCAGGTGCCACGAGAAGGCTATTTATCATTAACAAACCAAGATCCAGAATTTAGGGAATCCATAATCGACTGTCTCACAACCCCTTCTACATTTATTCAATGGCTGGAGAAACTGGAACTTAAACTCTAATACCAAATATATTGACTTGTCGCCCTATTAATATTATCCATTATTATTCACACTACTAAAATATTCTATTTCGTTTTATTTGTTTGTTTTATTTTTATTTATCTGCAATAAAATAACTTAATTTGCTACCATATCATATTTTTACTATCACATTATAATATTGGTCTAACGCATATAATCATAAACCATACACTAAATAAATAAATTAATAAATTGTTTACCCTTATGTAAAGGGGTGGGTAGCATATTTTTTTATTAATTCTTATACCCACATTGTACCACCACGAAAAATGTGGTATCGAGTTAACGGTATATTAATATTCTATTAGTCATTTAAATCGAAGAGCCTATAGGCAAAAAATATTAAATTTTTATAATAATCTTAATACAGCCGTTGTACGGGTTTTGTTATTTGTAAGGGTTAACAAAACGCAAACATCTTTTGTAGGTGTGGATTTCAATAATTACTTTTAAAAACCGTTTCGTTCATTCGTTTGCATTACTAATTTTTTTTTATGTATTCATATTATATATAACACGCCCGCCGTGTTAACATTTTATTTAAATTATAAAATTAGTGTTAAATAAGTCATTAGGAAAACAAAATGAAATATTGTGGGCAACGTTGAGTGTGTTTCTATGAAAAAGGTTTTAGCGAATTTAATTTTCATTTAATAATAATAGTAATAGCAATTAAATACCTTTAACATTTATTTTACGCTTGGGTTACGCTATATTTTTAGTAAAACTTATTTGTTTTGAAATTGAACGATAAAAACTCTATTTTCAATTTAAATTAATAAAATGCTATATTCAAACAATTTTAATTAGTATTTAACATATGTATATAATGCGATAGTTAATTAAATTTAAGTTTAATAAAAAACTAACGCTCATAAAGTTGTTGAAAAACCTTAACATTTAAATACTTACAGAAAACACTTAAGTTTATTTGCAATACCGCATTAAGTATAAATTATATTCCTCTTTAATAATTTAAAAATACATAACAGTTTAAAAAAATTAATTCATGAAAGCTTATATTATAAAAACTTTATTTATTTGCATTCCACTGTAATAAAATTGATTAGTTCTGTGCACCTACCTATTTTAAAATGAATTGACTTTTCGTAACGAGGTTGTCTGAAAATACACGATACTAATAATTTTATGATAAATTTAAATTAAATAACTATAATAATACGAAGTAAAAAAAGTTAATTATTTAAAATTTTTTGTGATAATTTTTTTTTTTTTTTTTTTTTAATTAGAAGTACAGGCTTCAAATACATAGATTATTGTTTATAGGTACAGGTATTAGATCACGTACGAATTGTGACAGGTTTAAGTTAGACTGTTTTATTCAAGTCTATGCATTTAAAAAACATAAACTTATTTTCAGCGTTGAATCGAATGAGGGCTTTTTCCGATGTCTTACTTTTTAGTATTTATGACAGTGGACAGTAATAATCTTATTATGTATTCAACAATAATTGTAAGGGTGTTTTTCCGGAGGAATTTTTTTTGTTCCTAGTGAATTGATATTTGGAATTTAAATTATATTACAAGCCGTACGTCTATTTGCTGCGTCGAGTTTCATCGGATATGTCAGAGACTTATTGGACAACTGCGTCTGCCAATATAGAATGCATGTGAATTAACGTAATACATTTTTGTCCAAACACAACAGGTGGAATTCTTCACTCAATCGAACTGCAAGTCCAAAGCCAACTCATACATAGACAGGTTTTCCGGTACGGTGGATGACAAGTATTTCGGTGGACATCCCGTGCCAAAAACTTATGTCCCGTACGAGGTGGTTGTCAAGGAAAAGTTCAGATATCAAACCATTACATTCATGAAAGTAAGTGGATATGATAAAATAACAATATAGTTATAATCTCGGCAAAGTATATATATAATATATATATATATATATATAAATGTCACCCACAATGTGATATGAATATCCCTCACTTTTTACCGGTAAACGGAAAACTGGTACGGTCATCATAAACGCGGAATTCTAGTACGACTCTAATCAAGGTTTCTGAAAGTATATGAAAATAAAATATACTCATAATATTGTGTAAGTTATGATATAAAGTATTTTATAAGTAAGTTATTATGAAGTAATTTTGAGATTTCGATACTAAGACTATCGGTAACAACAAGGACTGAATTCAACCAAAATAAAGGTAAATCTAGATAGAGCACAATATTTTCTCTACATTTATGGAATATACTTACACGACATTACTTAAAATGTTGGCAATAGAATAAATAATTTCTGTGAATGATTAGTTAGTAAATAAGTATATCTAACGAGATGAAACGACAACGTGAATTGAATAAACACCTTGTGGATTAGACGTACATCAATACATTAACGTCTAAGAGTTAAAAAAAAAATACATTATGAAACAAACCAAGTAAAATCTGATTTTATAGTTACTTAAATATAAAGTAATTACAATATGTATGCTTTTTGTTAAACAATATAAATAGTAACCTTTATGAAATAGTTATTATTGTTCATAAATTATACATATATTATAGGTACCTGTTACTTTTTTTAAGTAGGTATTTATATTTTATGTTAATTTTATTTCTATTATTATTTTTTATTTATGTGATTTAAATATATATATATATATATCAATTAAACTAGTTGACGAACGACGATTTATTTAAAATTATAATATGGACATTTTAAATATTTTAAAACCCCTGAAAATAACATTTTGAAGTGTACCAGTATTTCACGTTTTTAATTTCTTTTGTTATATATTCAATGGACCGTACCATTATTTCGATCAACTTTTTTACCGTGTGTTACGTTCTATGGCTCTCGTTGGTCGCATATCGATCGAAGCATGAAAAGCTGAGAACCTAGCACATAGGAAAAAGTGGGAATGCGCATATGAGGTTCAAATTCGTATTATTGATGACGTACTTATATATATTTTGTCATGGTTATAATCATAGGCGCGACTAGAAGAGTTCGTAAGGTGTTTTAAATACCCCCTGGCTCCTGTTATAAAACACCAAAAAAAAAAAAAAGGTCGACAAGTGAGTACCATTCTGCTGTACAGTCGGTATCGAATTGGTCACTTTCGTGGATTTGTTAAGTGTATAAAATATAATAATAAACTTTAAAAGTTTCAATCACACACGAAAAATAGTTTTAAATTACAACGATATAACTAACATTATTCTTCATTAAAACATCTAATTTCATCCAAATTTTAACTTAAAATATCTATAAAAAATTATTTTCTTGATGTGTTATTTTGATATTTTGGTTACACTATTAAATACTTAAAAAAAACTTTATTTTAAATTTTCAATCCGTAGTTATAAAAACTGAACATTTAATAAATTTTTAACTACAAAAAAATTTGCAAATGATGAATTTCGGTCAACATTTGAAGTCTAAATACTTATAAAAAAAAAAATTGTGCCTATATATTTTTATTATTTTAGATCTGCTATTTTAACAACTTATAAGGAATCTTGTATCAAATTTTCAAGAAATTTAACTGAACAAAATTTTTTTTATCGATATTTGAAGAAAAAAAAATTTGAAAACTAAAAATTTCGTAGACCTACAAAAAATATTTTGAAAATTTTATGGTATATATAAAATGCTTATATAAATATTCTGTGAAAATTTCATATATTTATGGTCGTTATTTATTTTGTTACATTAAAAATAAAAATAAATTTTGTTAAAAATTTGCTTCGCAAAAAAATTCCTATTTTTCCTTACTTTTTCTTTTGTTTTTCCCGGTGCATTTAAAAACTATTGGAAATTTCGTACTTTTGACCCCACCCCCACAAGTATAAACTAGATTTAATTTTCTATCAGAAATGATGCTGATGAAGAAAATCAAAACACTTTTACTGCTCCAAAATGTAATGACAGATACAAAAAAAAAAAAAATTAACACACAACATTGTTAAATCAAAACATTCATTGCTCCACTCAGAATTTAAAATGTGCAAAATTAGAGGTAGGTTATAATATAATAGTCCAATACAACTGTATTAAGACTTCGATAAATAGCTTTGGTTTTATCTTTATTACAGCCAGCATCGTATTGATTATGTGGTACAACCCGTAAAACCATAAAACGTGTTAAAAGTAGAAATATGATTTTTCTTTTAGAAGGAAATAAAAAAAAAAAAAACTATATCAAATTTTCTGATAACACTATGACTTATGTAAAAATAAGAAAAAATAATTTAAAACCACTTGAAAAAAATTCCATTTAAAATGTCAAAAAAAAAAATGCTTTAGAAACAAAAAAGTTTTAAAAATTTAAAAGTTTCATTTTTAAGTTTTTTAATACGTGCAACAAGAATTTTGTATTTGGAAAGTATTGTTTTAGGAAGTTTGGAAAAAAATTAAATTCGCATAATTAAAATTCACACCTTAACTACCTATAGTTATAAGTAGAGCTTGGATATTAAAAACCAAAATTTCATTAAAATATCCAATTGAAAATGACAAAATATGCAATTATATGCCATAAAATTTATTAAATATACCTATTTTTTTTCAATAAATGTATGCAGAAAAGGGTTTTTAATAAAATTCAAAAAAAAATTATATACTCTTTTATATGTGTGTTTAAAATTACTTTATTACAAAACACACATCTATTAAATATGAGAAAAAATATTAATTAGCTTCCAATCTATTAAATTTTAATTGTAAATAGGTTAAGTGCTTTAAGTATCAGGATTACACTGTACAACAATTATTTTGCTATGATATTTTCAAATTTGAAAAATTTTGGTCGATTTGACAATATGTTTCTATAAATTGAAAATGATCGCTCTTCGTCTACAGAGTTGACCGGTGCGTACTTAATGTTATCAATGTCATCATCAGTTTCTATAGCATTAGGAAGTCCATCGAAAAAATTAACGATTATAATTGATAATAATATGGACAATTTTAATATTATACACTTATAATTTATAAAATATACGTTATTTAGTCTAGAAATAATCATAATATGCATTTATATGCTCAAAAATGTCAAATATGCAAAAACATGCAAAATAAGTTTGCATATTTTTAATCTAGACTTTATGAATCGAGTTTATATAATACTTCGGTTATAATTTTGATTGCGCAAAAAAAATATGCAAAATCATAAACATCCGAGCTCTAGTTATAATCGTCGGCGAATTATTGATAACACAATGCACAGACCTGGACTTATGGTTGTGTCGTACCTACACGTCTTATTATTAATTAATCTCGAGGAAACCAATCGAAAGCTTATTATTGTAATGCTTTTAGTCTTGACGGACTCGCGTGGCCGTTGGTATTTGCCGTTTCCGACGGCGGCGGCGGTTTATGATGGTAATTAATTAAGTCCGCGTTTAATCCGAATAATTACGGCTTAAAGGTTCGCCTTCCGACCAGTACAAAACAACGATTACAACAGTGCCGAACAAAAATATATATTTATCAATTCCGTCTCGGCTCACCCCACCACCGTCGCCGTCATACTATTTAATATTTAATAATATAACAGCAATAAACCTAAACGTGATATAATTATTTAAATATAACATACACAATGATATCGGTCTATTGTTGTATACGGTATTATGTGCACACTGTCGAGATAAAACAACGTTATTATAATAATATGATATTATCATCATGTCGATTTTAATACCTATAGATTATTGTATCATCGACGCTGGTTATTGTACGATAACAATAGCAAATTATAATATCGTGATTAATTAATAAAATCAAAACATCTACAGATCATATTATTATTATTACATTTTAATGAATACGCCGCCGTGTCTCAATGTAATAAAATATACGTTATAATATTGCAAAGAGCGATCGACGATAATACTTACAAAATATACAAAAACCCTTTTAATATGCGCCATTATATAATAGATATTATAAGGGTTCAGAAGTTGTTACATTTGCAAGTTTTTTTTTTTTTTTTTTTTTTTTTGGGGGGGGGGGGCTATAAGATTTATTGCTAAGTAAGCTTGAAATTAATTTCACGACACTACGAAAACAATATTAAAAGTTTATAGTGCATATCTTTGAATATTTAGTAATTTTGTAGTTTTAAGTGCATATTTCTTTTTTACCTTTTTTTAGAGCACATTTGATGATTAATAATAAGTTTATAATACGATATTAAAATTTGGAGAAAAAAATATTTATTTTAAGAGTTTTCACTATAGGTATTATATTGTATCGTGTTTTTCAAATCCCTATTTGACATACAATTTCCCGTTTTTATAAATAAATATTTAGTAAAAACTATAAAACATAAAAAAAATGGATACATAGTAAAATGTTTGTATTTATGAAAATTGTGAGTAAAAAAAAAAAAAAAATAATAATAATAATAAGTGCATATTTGTACTTTTTTTATGCGCATAAGTACATGCATGTTTAGTACTTTCAAAGTTCATAAAGTTCCGAGCCCTAGCACATTATATATTGCTGTCGTGTTTCAGCAATACGAGAACTATTCGTTCGAAGAACTCCGTTTGGCGTCGCCGTCAGCGAAAGGCGACTCGGAAAAGTTGTCGATGGAGTCGCAGGGAAACGGCATCTATACCGTTTACTGGACGCCGATGGCCACCGGATATTACGACATCAGAGCGGAAGTGGATGGGTATCCACTGACGAAACAAGTATTCTAGATTATATAATATTAATTGACGGTACCTATTGTAGTCCATAATATCGTTAAACGTCAGCCTCGGGGATCTCAGATTGATTTTTTTTTTCAATATGAAAAATTTTTGATCTTATCTATTATACTTGTGATTTACATATGGATGTCGATCGATTGGATGGGAAGGAATGAGGAGGGCGTAGCTCCTCAAAATTAAAAAGTTATAATCCATCCGACCGTATTAAAGTTTATTTTTACTTTTTAAAGGTATCCGACTTTTATGAACCTAAAAAAATAATGAAGTATTGGATATTAGGACTTGTGTTAATAATGATATTAACATATTATAAATTTAAATATGTGACATTTCTTAAATTTTTACACAAATTGTTAGTTAAACATTTGGTAACTAAAATTACATATGATGGCCTCAAAGTAACGTTTCTTTTTTCTCAATTTAAAATAAGCACAATATTCAATACTTGAAACAAATATAATAAAAATTTAAATCAAGTATTTGTGATTTAGATAATATTGTTATTATTATTTTCGTTTTTTTTTGTAACAAATTTAAAATACGGGACAAATAGGATGCCTAGTCTGATGACTTTATCACAATCTATATGGAAACATTATGTTTTCTGGGGGGGGGGGATTATTATGTTTTGTTAAATTATTATAAAATATTATATTATAAATCGCTCGCATATATACTGACTGGCTACAGAACCATCGTAGGTTATAATAATAATCTAGTTTATCTTATTTCGGCTCGCTACTGCAGCGAGGAATGCGCGTATTGTGATTTTCGAGGGGTTGTATGAAACGCAACTCGCTTTACATATTATTACGATGATATATTATTTAGTCTTGATAAATCGAACTTTTTCGATCGGACGGCGTATCCGCCTCCCACAACCACGGAGTATTTATCACGAAAATCACCGGATAAACCTAAGAGAGCTCACACCCGGTCTCAGACAAATGCCCAACGATCTTTCAACGGCATATACGAGCATCATCGGTTCCAGGATCTTTTTTATTTTTTTTTTCCAAAGCAATGATTGCTTTTCGCAGAACGTCTATAATATTATAAACAGCGTAATGCCGGCCTACCAACCAGCTCGCCCACCGTGATCCGCACGATAAAAAAATCCTACAGCTTCGGCGCGTCATATTATATTATAATATAATATTTTTTATTATTTTCGCGCGCACGTCCGCTTTCGACAAACGATTTCTGCCGCAATTATAAGTAAATAATAATAATACATAATACAATCGAGTCTCGATAACTAGAACCTTAACAACTTGAATTTTATTTTTTACCCCTTGAAGTGATTTTGAGTTAAGTCTGAAGTATAGAACTCGAAAAATACATAATTCTAATTAATTTTTATTTCTCTCGAGATTCAAGTCATCGAGATTCGACTGTTTTATAGAGAGCGTAGGTTAGGTAAAGTGTTACATTAAGTTTAGACGTATTGCGTATAGGTAATAAGAGAATGGCCAGTTTCCGTCAAAAATATACCTTTCCCTTTTCCTTCATATGAAAAAAGAATTATAGGTCAGCATTCGAAAAATTAATATGACTATAATATATTTAAATATATATTTTTTCAATTTTGGCATTATTCCAGCTATTACGTGAAACCTTGTAATTATTCATTTTTAAATATTTTGTATTCCTATGCATTTTATTGTAGGTATATAATTCGAAAAAAATAAATCAAACGTTTGCCTCTTTTATTTAATATATTTTATTTATTTTTCTAAATAATAATTTGTCGAATGCTATCCCATAAGGTTTTTCATATTATGGCGAAAAAGGGAGACGTATACTTTTGGCAGAAATGGGTAACTCCCGGTAATAATAATAATGATAATAATAATAACGACGACAACACTAACACTACGAACCTATTTACGACCCTAAGCTCATTGTCGGCTATTGTTTTTACAGACGAAACACATCGACGTGAAAGAAGCGCCCTTCAACGGCGCCAAGCCTCCGGACCACGGAATGACGCTGTCCTCTCCGGCTACAAAATTGCTGCAGCACGTGGGCAAATACAGCGCCGGACTGAGGATCCGCACTCACCCTTCCCTCCAGTCCGAGCAAATCGGATTCGTCCCCGTCAAAGGGATCATTGGGTACACTGACGAGGTGAGTGTTTGGACCGTGTACACACACGACAATTATTATAATGTTCGCAGTGCAATTTTATAAGTAAATAATATATTTTGTTACAATGTAATTGTATAGAGGGATGATTCACCGAGCATGCTCACCCCAGTCATTTTTTCATTTAATAATAAAATTCTGATTTTGGAATTTTTAAATATACTTTAAGACTATATTTTCAGATTCTTGGGATTTTATGTGGGTACTAGGTATAGGCACATAAAGAAAGTCCTATGTAGAATTCTGTTTTTTGAACGAGAAACTCCCTTTTTTACTATAAATGATTCAGTTTATAATTTTTTTTTTTTTTTGAATTTTTAATGTATTCTATTCCAATGTGGCGATAGTTCGTCGAAAAATAACTTTAACTATGTTGAGTTTTTCAATCGTTTTTGACTACAGTACATAATATTATTATTATTATTATTATTATTATTTTTTTTTATTATTTTATACTTAAATATTATATTATTTTTTTAAACTATAATAATCTCGTGCAGTAAACTATTATTAAACAACGTTTATTCCTAATGATATTTATTTAAGTTGTTACTTCCGAGAAAATCATTACAATAATAATTTTTCCCGATGTGAATAGATAGTTGAACGAGTTATTATTATTTCTTATTTCAACTTACTATATTTTGCTGTCGTTTGCAGGTACGTTTAATAATAGGATTTTTCTTTCAACTTACGGTATTCAAATCCACGACAATCCATTTAAGTGTACCCAGTTTACGCTTTCTACGTGACATCACCCTATTTCGTTTCGGTGTTTGTAACCTATATTTATTCAATTTTTTCTGGTATCTCATCAATAAAATGATATTTCCTAAACCCATTTCAATAATCGAATTATTGTTACCCGGCGTTTTGAATAGGCAATTTAGCTACACCCCTGTCGCGGGTGCATTTCTTTAGTATTAGGTTTTTTCAATAGGTTACAAAATAAATAATAATATTTACACTATATAATAATAATGTACATTGCGTATTTTCCAATAATGCCAACACAGAAAAATGATAAGACCTTTTCCCCTTCCCCCAACCCTTAACCAGTTCATCCAGAATTCTTAGCATAATCTGTAATATATTAGACGTGCTCACGAGATAATAGACGTTTATCGCCATCATGGTACTTGGTATCGCGATCGAGTCTGTTCTATTTTTACTAAACAATCTCGTTCCGCAGTCGTGTTTTATTTTCAATTTTCAATTGTTTCCCATGTGGCGTTTAAAACTTTAAGTCGATAAACAGAGTTTAACATCAATACAGTTACACGATGCACGTCAAATGGCTGTAGGTAGTGTAAAAAAAAACTAAAATACAGTGAGCAAACTCTGTAATAAAACGTCGAGTTATGTTGAAATGACGGCCTATCAGGATATCGGCTAAAATAATCAAAAACCAAAATGCAAGCAACATGTAATCAATTAATATGGTAATTGAGTTAAATAATAATCTGAACAATTTTATGGGGGAAAAAGAATTTATAATTATTATGCAAATTAAAAAAAACCTTTTTTTCGATTACCTAATAAAAAATAACTGTTTTATATTGAATAAATTTTAATTTGAAATCAAACAAAATAACGATTAACATACAGCCAGTCTATACAGCTTGTATAATTTGTATAGCATATCATAATATATTATACTTATAAATCACTCATCTGATTTAATGTTTAAATTGTTTAGATAACCTTTATAAATACCACTATTTTTATTTTAAGATTAATATATCGCTGATTCCGAGAAATTCTACAAATTCTACGTGTTATATATTTTGATATATTTAAACGCCTATATGAATAATCTGTGTTATAGATCTGTGCTTTAGTCATATGCGTAAAAAAATAGTTGTCTAGTTAAAATTCGTTCGTAACTATTTCGGTTATGTGTGTTTGGGAAATTGTTGAAAATCTTCAATCAATAATGTCACAATAATTAAATATTAGCGGTCTATAATTTTGATAAAAAAAAAAAAAAAAAATAAATAAATAAAAAAAGTAATTCTCGAATATAAATGTAACACTGTCGGTTTCTTATAAGTATAATGACGTAATGATACGACGAGTATTACGTTTAATGTATAAATCTCGAGTACCTTTTTTTTTTTTTTTTTAAAAAAAAAAAGCAATTTCAGACCGTCTAGTTTGGTACATTTCGCGTTCGTTTGTTTTTTACATTTTTTTTTGCCGTTTTTTGCCGTTTTTTTTCACCGTCTCCGCGTGTTTATATATAATATATGTTCGCAGATGAGCAACGACGACGGCGATTGGGTGCTGTTGAACTCGGAATCGGTGGAACGGTATTGCCAGCGAAGCGCGCCGCACACCGAAGCGTGGTGCATGAGGGCCAACAAATATTTGAACAGCGAACAGTTCTTGGTGCCGGCCAACGGGAAAACCGGCGGACCGAAAGCGCCCTCCGCGGCCGCCGGAGCCGACGACAGACGCGCGGCCGTCGCCGTACCGGACGCACTGCCGAAGCCGCCCAACGGGGAAACGTACGTCCGTTTCAACACAGTGTTATATTATATTATCATCCCCGTATTTTATTCGAGGGTGGTTGAGGGGTTGGGTGGGTTAATCGAGAGGCGGCCGACAAAGAGATTTTTTTTTTTTTTTTACGAGGAGTGGAGTGGGCGGGCAATGGCCGATGTAGGTGATTTTTACACGGTCCTACGCAAAGTAGGTACATACAACTATCCAGTAACGATTGCGGCAGGTTAGACAGTTACAGATATCACAGTGATTATCGGGGTTTCGTAAAGTATTCGAATACGAGTATTTTAGGGGTACTGCTATTGTATTTAAACGCTTCTTTTTTAAAACTATTTTCACGGCATTTCAAATACATTTTTTTCTAATTACCGTCGAAACGATTCCATCGTGCTCACCATACGATTATACAATTTTAATCAACAATAATGATATTATTATCACGAACAATTTTTTCGTATAATGTTCGATAATGGTTCATTTTTTTTTTTTTTTCATTTGATTTTGATTCAGTATTTTTTTTAACATCGGCTATAAATTAAATTACTTATTACAGTTTTACCGGTTTCCAGAACTTTTGGAACAATAATTATCTAGTACAATATAATATCCATGAAACTGTAATTCGAATAAAAGTTCTAAGTTAGAATTGGACAACATTTTCACCTTCACTCATTTTAAAATGTAATTTATTACAAAACGTATTTATTGTAGTTCATACAAAAAATATGATTATTATTTTTTTTTCATTTATTTTAATTTTCTTACAAAATGTAAAATAACATTAAAGTTTTTTAATCAAACTTTGACAAGATTTTTTTTTAAACAAGAAATTGTTCGAGACAACCAAATCAATAATTCGTTTTCAAGTATACATTCAGATTTATAAGTGTTTTAATTCCTCGGTGCACAAACTCAAATAAATATTTAAGGCAACGTCCTTTACGTTTCCATTACTATTATTTATACGAATGTGTGTACGATATGAGTGCATACATAATTTAATCATTATGCGAAGAATATATTTTTATTTAATTACTTGCTCCGGGTTTTAATTGACATTACTTTAATTGAAAAACAAAACTTATAAAGTTGTATACCTAAGTTACATAATATAAAGTTAACAACTCAAAGTATGCAGTTATGTGCATGTATAAATCCGTGATTTCAAATGCGTATTATGTATATCTACGTATTTGCATATCGTGTCATTTTTAGTCGTTGATATGAATATAATAGCGAGACCTTGTCGAGCAATATTCATTTTCGAAAATCGCGTACAAATCAAAACTTGTTCAATTGCACGCGCGCTTAAAATAAAAAAAAAACCGTTAATTATTATGCGTAATATATTTTTACTGGTTATATCGGTACGAATAAAATATTTCCGAAAATCAATGTGGAAACGCGATACCGTCAGTTTTGCTGTTTATTGGACAAACAGATGGTCGTGTTTATATTATTATAAATTATGCGTACCTGAATTTAATGACGGTCGTAAAATCCACATAATTTCTAATAGTTAATACAAACTCCCTTTAATGGACATATACTAAAATGTGGACTCTCTGCATTTCCGAAATACAAACTTATTGCATAAACACCAATACTATTGTGTACGTACGTATATAACACGCAAAATACATTTTTCTTTAAAGTAAAAATTATTGTCGCACAAACGCCACATGCGCATTACACAAAATTATAGTACAAAATTAGTATATATATAAATAGTACAAAATTATAGTACTCGCACGAGTATTATAATATTTATATGTACTTTTCATTGGTGTCCGTTAATGTGCGCTAATGTTGGCAGAAAATATAAACGAATGGCATAATAATTATATGCCAAACGAGCAATGTTGTTTTAATATTGTGCACACGTATTATTTTTTGTATATAATTTGTGCACGTGTTATATCTACGTATAAATAAATAGTTTTTAATCTGTATAATCGATGTTGACAAAGAACGAGGATCAAAATAAAATCGAGAAAATGTACACTCCCGTCATTATAGCATCCGAAATTCCGAATGACTGATTCTATAGGTATTAAGGTATTTAACATAGGTATAGAATACATATTATATTTTACGACTTAATTATTTCCATCAATCCTTCCCCGCAATCATATAACAGGTGGTAGCTATTAATAAAAATATATTTATTTATTATGTAAATAATTTGAGGTATCAACACAGTGGTAGGCTGTAGCTAATATTTAATTAAATGTAAAAATTAATCTTTATTTCAAAAAAAAATTAGACCGAGTTATGGAATAATGTTGAAAATCACTTTGTGGATACTATAGATCAGTGGCGGATATATCCTAGTTTTGATGGGAAAAGGATTAGTAAATTTCTAGTCCATAAACGTGTAATGAGGTTTAACCCCTTCCTTTATTTTTTTCAGAAATTTATTACTGCAATCAGCACGAAAAAATATATAAATTTTGTTGATTTTTATTTCTAAAAATTTTACAATTATGATTGTATGCGTGCAATGGTTTATAAGCAAAAGTACATCAAACTACTTGGGCTTCTCTTATTTTGCCTTCAAGCCTTCAACGCAATTAGCGCATCAATCTGCAGATTATACCTGTATAAATATCAAGTTTTATGTAATATTGTAATAATGTACGGTGGTGACGAAAATTCCTGACCACTTT
The DNA here is from genome assembly GCA_014851325.1 of Pentalonia nigronervosa. NCBI lineage: Eukaryota > Metazoa > Arthropoda > Insecta > Hemiptera > Aphididae > Pentalonia > Pentalonia nigronervosa. Next base: position 39,119 of record JACXSJ010000759.1, read on the forward strand.
TCCATAGCTGGAAATCAACTCGTATACATATTGTTATAGCAAATTGAGGTCGTGTTAGGCTGGAGAATTTTAAGCACGCGTTCCTGCAGTTTGTGAAAATCAAATTTGCGTCTTAAAACATGTATATAGAGCACTAGAATCTATAATAATTATAAAATGTATAATATTATTATGCTTATCTCTATAGTTTGTTACTTATGTCGTTATATCGCTCGCAATAATCATTATTCCTATCCAGACCCAAGCCACTGCTTCCACCGCTACCATCTCCTCCGCCGCCGCCGCCGTCGCCACCACCAGCACCACTGACGCAGCCGCAGCCGTCTCCTGACCACTCGGCTGGACAGCCGGTCGACTATAAAGTGGTGGTGTGCGGCGCTTCGGGACACAACATCCGGAATCAGCCGACGTTCAAGGCCACGCCAGTCGGCATGCTCGTCCAGGGCAACGTCGTCCAGGCCGTGGACAGGGTGACCAACGGCGAGGGAGTGTGGATCAGGCTTACCGACCAGTGTGCCGCGGCTCACTGCGGCGTTTCGTGCGCGACGGCCTGGTCGCTTGCGGCTGACACGTCGCAAGTCATCTACTTGAAACCGGAAAAGGATCGGAGTGAGTTGACTTAAAGAGGGACGTTGACGCGCCGTTTGTTTTCTTTCTCTGGCCCACACGGCCAAAACTCTTTTATGCGAAATCATTTTTTTTTTTTTATGTGTCCGAGTGACCCCAAGAGTAAAACTATCCATTACAACAATTATAGAAAGAATAATCAATTAATTTAAATATTGTCTCAAAACAATTTAAAATCCGTTTACATACAAGCTTTTATTTTTTTTATTAAAGTCAAATGATAATAATAAAATATCAAACCGATACTTATAATCCCTGAAAAATAATATTATCTTCAATAATTTTTGTAATAGACGTTTTTACTGCTCTGAGATTACTCAAACACCATAAAAATCGCACATTTCGTGAACGTGTCATAACAACGTTGCTCATGAGTTTGAGTGAGAAAACAAATATGGCGCTGACGCATTCTTTGCTTAATGCTAATTTTGTATAGTTATTATTGTTGTCGTTATTGCGTATTTCCTCGACAACCTTCACATATACGGTATGGACCGCTGCAAACGTTAAACTTTACTCCGTTTGTACGGTTGCATCACGCATACGACTAGAGTAGGGATTTGGGGAGGGGTGGTTGCGGCGGAGAAAATATTTATATTTTATTTTTAATAATAAACAACAAAAATATATATATATAATATGTTTCATGATTAAATGGCACGTTCAAAAAAAAAAAAAACGTAATTGTTGGCACGTAGTGACAGAATATTTTCCTACCCCTGGTATATACCATGTATATACCCAGTTTATAAACGTTAAAAAAATGAACAAAAAACATTATATGCAAGTTTTTCTTTGAATTTAATTTTGACCAAATTACCGTTCAAACTAGTCGAGTTTTAAGACCAGTGCCGTTTATTGGGAGTGAATTTTAGTAATCCCACGGACAGCTAGTCCCGATAATAATCCCTTGCCACAGCCATCGTCTGTCCAAATCAATGCAGGTCAACTGTGTGGTCGAGCGCGCCGTGGCCTCGTCGGCTATCCTCTTTCAGCCGTTTCGTTGAGTTTTTCACGATGTATTATACACGGAAAACATTTTGATTTAAAAAAAAAAAAAAACAATTAAACTAAATAAAAATAAATATTTAACGAAAAGTCGTTTATCATTCTGAGTCTATTAAATCAAGCCTATTGAAGCACTGGATGTTTGACCGGTCATTATTATTATATTAATGCGGATGCATTAATTATAAGCCACCGTGTCCCTTATCTTCTAAACCCCGCTGCTATAGGGTTAAGACTAAAGGGCTTTACTGCAGGAAAAGCGGTACAATTAATCAGGATAACCTAACCTTTCTTATTGTACCTAAAATATGTGAAATTTCAATATTCATAGATATAATAAAATATCCATACGATTTGATGCGGAAGAAGCGACCTTTTCACGCGCCACTGAGCATTTTTGGTGACTTATAAAATTATAATTAATTACCTACGCATTTGGCCTATTACCGTTGGATTTTATAACATTAATGCCATAAACTATATACAAATCGTTCTCGTTTCGATTCATTGGTCGAATGTTGTACCTTAAAACATCGTATAATTTCAGTAAAAAAATGAAACTAAACGCCACGTTCCTGTAACGTGACTATAATATCTGCGTATATGATTGCACATATAAAACGACTGAATTAAACAGTTTTCTCTCTAAGGCAGGAGCAAAATACATTTTCGTCAAAACGAACGTGGTACAAAAGTACATATACTAAATAAATCGAAATGCAAATTTTCTAATAAATCGCATTGTTTGCGTCACGTGATGCGGCTAAATTGTCTGAAATTCTTTTACTATAAGAAGTCTGCATGGCATTTGCGCATTTCGGACTGCCAAGATTCATCAAAATATTATTCAGATTTAGGTACACATTATTATGTATACGTAAATAATATTATTTGAATATCGAATGGTGAAACGAATCGATTTCTTTTTTCCGCATACGTTTTAATTATTAACTGTTAACAAATTACGTAAACCCGTCGCCGTCATACTATTGCAGCGCGATGTGTGTTGTCGTTAATAAATATAAATAAGTAAAACGAGACAAATAGCATTGTCCTGTACCAACAATGTGTAGTGTTTTAATTGATCGTCTTGTTGTCGATTATTCATTTTCAAAAAAATCGACTTTTCATCTACTTGTATATAATTATTAGCTACTTATAAACTGAAGCATATTATTTTTTTTAATAATATGTGCTAATGTGGTATAATTGGTATATGTCTAGTCAACTTAGTTTCAAAATGTTCAACTCCCATTGCGTCAGAAATACAATGATAATAATAATTTTAAAATAAAATTGCACTTGTATGTTTGACAATATAATAATCGATACATCGAATTTATAATATATTATTAGGTATACAATAATGTATTTATAATTATAGCATTAGGTACACGTACTTAAAATAATAAAGTGGGTTCGTGGTTTTTTGTTGGCTTTAATTAATTGCTCGATTTCGTGATCATAAAACTTTTCGAAAATATAAATTATGGAATTATTTAAATTTTAAAAATATCGCTCGGACGTTGAAAAATAAACGACAGCTCTGTGCACATTATAACACACATCACACACACACACACACACACATGCACACATACACATATGAAAAATCAATGTAGATTACTTTGCGAGGTGAACGCGGTAAATCGCATTTTGACGTACTTACGATGGTTCGTAATAGTATTGTGTATGACTATGGGCTTTTGGAACATCGAAATTCAGCGTTTTCGACGAGTATCGCGCTGCATTGGTGTAGACTTGTAGGACTACAACGTCGTTGTAATATTATTATTGTACACATGCACATTCAGTACATATAATAATATAATATCACAGTATACGAGTATTTGTCTATTCACGGCCCAACATGCCTCACCTACTCCTCTTTTGATGAAAACTTACACAATAAATATCGCGCACTCACAACGTTTCCATTGTTTGCCATGTCATTAGTAGTGCATAAATAATATAGAACGGCGTCCGTGACCGACCTTCCACCCTCTCGACAACCCCTCAAACCTAACCCACTCCTAAAAAACGGGCCGAGCGATACCGCGAAAACGTTGTGTTCCCGATGAATTCCGCGACTTGAACACGGCTAATTATTTGTCTGTTGCACTCGTACGTATATTATACATATTGTATTATATAGTGTTACGAGCGCACGGATTGTTCGGTCGGTAAATTAAACGCGTATACGGTAACTCGATTTGTGGCGGCGTCGGCAGACGGACGCGCGCACCCGTTAAACGATAAAATTAAAATGTCCGTGTTCGTGCATTATTATTATACGTGTACGTGGAAGCGAAATTTCACCGTGAGTGCAGAAATTTAATAAATCGACGTGCGTGCTCCCCCTTAAGCATTTCAGCCCGCCAAAAGTCCTTAAAAAGGGGCCTTAAAAAGGTCCTTAAAAAGGGGTTACATGCGCACTGGCGCCGCGCGCGGGCCGTGTGCCAGGCGACTTTAACGCATCTGGACGAAAGCCCAAAATTATCAATTACTGAGTGAGTGTATATATATATTTATACATTATAAATGCTTATTTTACGCAATATATCTTGTTTTAATAAGTCACCGCGGGCTCGTAATATATATATAGCAGGTAGATAGATACGTATATATATATATGTTTATAATATAAATTATGTTATATTATATATTGTAGCTGACGCCAAATTATCGATCAATGAGCGACTGCCGCGACAGGTATGTGCACGTACTGCGCTGGCGCCTCTGTACGTTATATACCACGGTCGTAGTTATGCTATGTGTGCCGTAATTTTCGGTCATTGTTCAAAAGGGAAAGGGATGTTTCGCTGAATCCCCGACCTGTCTTTGTCGCTTGCTACAGCGATGAATAAAAAAAGCTGATTGCATAATCAAGTCTCAGACTCGAACAAAGTACCGGGGCTTTCTTTTTTTTGCGTACATTTATCATCAAAAACTGTTTTACGCTTGTTTTTATTAACTATATACAAGATCGAAAGTACATAATCATATTTATATTATAGCTATATATAGCTCACAGCTAGTACTTATGTGTAGTACTACTTGACACGGGCGTAATCCGATTACGTTTTCTTTGAAAATTCTTTGCAACTAAAAGTCTATTTGACGTAGACTGTCGGTTTTTCGTTCGAAATAATGATTTATACACTTCGGTTTTCTCGGAAACGATTAATTGAAACTTTAAAGAGAAAATATCTACGAGCAATCTGTAAAAAATGTAACTTTAGTAGACGTTTCCTCTATTGCTGCAATATTATAATATGAATAATTTCACTTATTTTCTCATAAGTAATTAATAAATTAATTGATTTTAAATAATTATTATTTTTTTTATATTCGATGATATATAAAATAAAACGTATGTCTGAATCAATACCATCAAACATGCATAATATATGCATTGAATTTAATTAAACTTTAAATTAATTACCTACCTCCTCCGATAAACTTTTTGAAGATGCTAAATATACCAAACCTCTACTTACCTCTTTTAATAACTGTAAAATGTAAAATGGCGGACATCTAATTTCCTTAACCCTATACTTTCAATCTTATTTTGTTTAATATCATGGACAAACAAAAACAATACTTATAAGTTATTAAACAAAAAACTATACTAAACCTTTTAAATAATATTTTACTCAATAACCGAGTTCTATAGTTATAGTCAACTTTAAACATATTAAATATTTTTATTGATTAAAACTGTATGCATTTTTAAAAATGTTTTCTAAAGATGGTGTTATTAGTCATTTTTATAAAGTTTTTATTAAAAATAAATTTCTAGGACGTGAATTACTTTTATAAAAATTGGCTCAAACAGCAATTACGATTTTTCAAGTGCTTATATTATAATATATGTACTTTAACATATTATTTATTAAAAATATAATTTATATTTTTAATATTTGTTTTTTCGATGAAAGTGACTACATAATGTATTATTTATTTCTAAAAATTTGCTGTTAAAAAATGTGGTCAGTAAACATTAAATTATGAAAAATACATAAAACGATATTCAACTTAGCTGAAATAATCATAAAAAAAAACGTTGATTGTGAATGCAAATTTGTTTACATTACCTATGTATAATTAAATGTTCCGTATAATCATATAACGGCCTGTAATGTATATTATGGATAACTGTATTTCCACCGAAGAGACAAATAAGATAAAAAAGAATGTCGAGTTACTTATTGAGTTTTTGTAGCATAATGAGGGTTTGTTGTAATACAATGTGCGGAAAACGTCAAGAGGACTTTTTCTTCGTAATTGTAAATGTTTTCAAGTTCTACCGATTTATCATAGCTATAATATAGAAGCACATATATCTAGGTGTTGTGCACTCGTATTACTAGATATTTTGGTGTACGCACAGTGCTGGATTGGCCTGCTGCCTGTCTCCGGTAAAACATAATAATAATATATATTATAATATAATATTTGACCTTTTTCTATATATGAATCTAGTAACGATAAAGAATTATTTTATGAATATCATTATATTTAAATTTTTACTAACCTAATCTGTATTGATAACGAATTTGTCAATTGTGCTGTCAAATCATCATACCCATAGTAATACTTGTATACTTGTAATATTATGTTCAGAAATTATTAACCTAACTAGTTAATATAAAAATATATTAAATTATTATTATTATGCATCGCAGCACATACAGAATTATAATAAAACTAGGGCTTGCGGAAGGCACAGGCAACAAAAGCCCATGCTTGGGATGGCATTTTCTTGATGCTGGCATGGCTGTATTTAGAATATATAGATCCTTGGGCTATCGTTGTAACCGAAAACCTCTTTTTAAATAACTGATGAGCAAAAAACAAAAAAGTTGATTTTTTAATTTTAATACTTTTGTTTTAAGAATAAAGTAATATTCGAATATATCGGGCAATTAACTTCATTTATCCTTGGTTGAGACTTGAGATGAGCGATATATGTACAAGTACATTTATATATAGAAATTAAACTTTTGTAGTGATTTATATTATAGCATGTCCTAAACCAGAATTTTACGTGAACGTGTTTGAAGATATGAACATAATACTATAATTAAGGAGTAGGTAATTAGAGAGATTTGTCCAGTCAAACAATTCGCGGACCAACCTGCTTAAACATTATTCTGTCGTAAAAAATAAAAAAACATATATTTTAAAAATTTTACCGAATTTTAATATAGCAAAATACTAAAATAAGAATAAGGTTTTAAATTCGTCTATAAACTTTAAGCCAGTCGTTATGATTATAACGTTATACAGTTAAATTTCTAAATATCGGACGCTTCGGTCATTGAAATTTTATCCACTATTTGGAGGGTCAGTTTGTAGAAAATGTGTAGTTTATTCCCAAGAAACCATTCAATATTATTAGAGATAACCGTTAGAGGAGGTTTCACTGCGTATAGGTATGGCAAAAAACGATTGAAATGTGTAAACGTAATTAGAATGGAAAACAATAAAACATATCGATTAATAAAACGTATAATATACCATTAAACAAATAACAACACAAATCAAAATAATATAAAATCCATTTACTTTAAAGTTATAAGTGGTTCCGTAGAAATAATCATTCCACGCCATTTATTTTTATCTTAGCAATCATCAATCTGAAAATTTGTTTTATTCCGTATCTTGATCGTTTCCAGCATTAGATATTATTTTTAACGATAAACGCAAAAATTGTTTAGATTATGTAATAATAACGTAAAACGAAAATATTTTTTAAATGCAAGACAAACACAAAACTGTAAGATATTGTAAATTCATGAACACTATTATGCGATTTCAAGCGTCGTCTAAAACGTGCTCTTGAACCAATAAGCAATATAGAGGCGTATAAATATAATATTATATAAATCTATGGAATCAGCTGAGGTCGATGTTAAAAATCTCTAACCGGATGACGACCATTGGCAGGATAATGAGCGTATAGGTTATCATTTGTTCCCACACCGGTCTTGACGAAACACCAAAGCGAAAGAGTCCTTTAAACCGCACTACCAATACATGCTAACTTATATATATATATATGAGATGACTATACTTAGGTATATGTACCTATATATATATATATATATATATATATATATATATGTAACACGACCGCTGCCCCGAGTAGATCTCCTCCGATTCGTTTTCCCCGCCGCAGGTCTCGTGTTTATTTTATATAATAGATTAACTCGACAACCCGTCTCCCCCCCTCTCTTTCTCTCTCTCTATATATATATATATATATATATATTATAAGATACGCGGCGGCGGTGCACCGTAATCTTAGTTGGTCTCTTATCCGTCGCGCGGCCGGCCCAACTTTATAATACGCACGAGGAGAAAAACGTCAATAGCACACACGTTGACGACTTGTAAACAAAATTTCAAAGGACACAGTTAAAGAACTTTGGTCGGAGTTGGTGCGGCGGCGGCGGTCTCCCTCGGGCTTAACCGGGTTTCTCGGTCCGCAAGCGTACCGCCACCCTCCTCCGCGAATACCTGCTCGCGTTTCTCATTCTCTTTTTTGTGGCCACGCTGCACCGTGTGTTTAAAGTAAATATTGTAACCATGGTATATAGGTATATACGTTTATATTATGATTATGATTATATGCGATGATGAAAAAAATATGTTCTAGAAATGTAATTTTCCGTTTGACATAACTCAACGAAACGTAATAACTTGTTTACGGTACATAATAATAATAATAATGTCGTTGTTATTATATTATAACCTGCAGATCGTAATATGATAATGCGACAACTTATAAATAGTATTTTTTTTTTACAACAGACCGTCAACTGTAATAATATTTATTTTTTGAGAGCGCAGCGCGAGTATCTTGATCGTGGAGAAATTTTTTTCAGAATTAGCGTTTGAGTTTTTCAAAATATGTAAAACACACACACTTCAACTAGAAACCAATTTTATCCAAAGTTATTATACGTCCTAACCTGAATGATTAGCTGGCCGAGTTTGTCCTAGAGCCGTATTAAGGTTTTTGGTGCTCAGGGGCATAGATTTTGATGCGCCCTCTTCCTCTTAAGCTATTATCCAGGGATTATTTTTACAATTTTATTTAATTAATTTTAAAATTTCAACATTTTACCCCCACTTTAATATACATATAAGATTCTTCCTTACTCCAGAATTTTTTTTTAGATACACACTACATTATTGGATCGTACTAATGCTCTTCTAATTACCAAACGATATACTATAACATATACCTATTATAGAATAACGATTCCTAATTCATAAAAAATTTAATTTTATTTTGAGTTTTAAACTGAGTCGGAAGTCCTGTAGACCATAGTTTCAAGAAGCTGTGAAATTCCCACATTACTCTCCTCCTCCTTAACACGGCCCTACCTAATCGTCCTGGATGAATGTACCATATATGACTTTAATACCCATCAGTCAATGATTGTATACATTACAGATGTACGACAGTAAATGGGCATACAATTCTTACTATAAAAGTTATTGAAAACGATTAGGTGCCTACAAAATTGCGATAGAGCTTCAGTGGTAATTTTTAAATGGTTTTCGGTAATGAAAATGTTAAGAAAAATTGTAATACAGTTAAACATGTGGTCCAATACTGAGTGATGCCGTTATTGCATAATAATTACGAAATCAAAATGAATGTGTCATAATCTCTAAAATATCGTCGATTTTAAACCGTGCGATTTGCTTCGTTTTTCAAAAAACACTTTATACACTTTATATAAACTATAATTTTTAGCGATTTCTGTTTTTATGTTAAAAAATTGAAAATTAGAGATCCCTTGCTCGCAATTATCACTATTATTTTAAATACGGATTTTTAGTTTCTCAAGACGAGCTCGTGTAATGTATGTATGTGTGTGAATAATAATATTATCGTTGTGCATATTATTAATAAATCATTTGCGTACTGTTAATTTTGTCGTTTGTCTATAGGTACCAGCTATATTATTATCATAATATTATACACACTCGTGCGTACACAGTGTTGTTGTTGTATTATTATTTCTTTGCATCGTAGTTTCTCGTTGAATATACCTACGCGAAACGAAATAATTTCCGGTGCCGTACACATACTCATTTCGTTTATTGTGCAAATTATTATTAATTATATTGTAAGCATCTATTACGCCGGCCGCTAATCCGTTCGCGCTCTCCGCGTTCAACTGCATATTATATGGTTGCCATCTCGGCTGGCGTTGAACAGAATATTATCTAGTTTTGTTTTGTTGTTTTTTTTTCAAACGACAGAGATGATTCCGAAAACGAATACCTCGTCGAAAGAGTATAATATAGATACCTCGCTACTATTCAAGAGAACGCATATACAAAAAATAATAATATATGGTAACAACATATAATAGTGGGGATGTTCGCACACCCTCGGGAAGATATTGTATTAAGAAAACCTACCACCATCCACCATATTCATATAATATCCCCCCCCCCCCATTTACTGTTTATAATAATAATATGTCGAGTTCTCATTATAAAATCTGACGCGGGGCTTTGGCGAACTTGTATAATATTATTTTCAGCGCGGGTAATGCGACGTTTCCCGCTGTACAATAACACTGCGGTGGTATTATTTCCTATTTTCCGTCCAGCGAATCGTCGCCGTGAGCACTTTTCTTTATCGTAATTGCGGGCACGGCTAACCAAACCACACGTCACGACGACGGTCTACCGTTTATAATATTTTCACTGACGATATTATATTAATTTAATTAAATATCGCGCACGGCGTTATTCTAGACACGAATTTTCCCAGGCCCGCGTACGAAACGCATTCCTATATATCCGGTTGCGGCATGCGTGCTCGAGGAAAAATTATTAATAGAAAAATATTACACAAAATAATATTAGACGATTACATGCCACCGCCGTCGCCGTATGGACGATAATGACTTTAAAACAATGTGCTATCTCGTCATGTCCCATAATATAATAATATGTGTAATGACAAAATACGAAATATATCGATCCCAATGACGGACCTAAGACCGCTTGAACTGGTCGTTTATTAATGTCATCGGAATTGTTTTTCGATTTGGGTGCCCGTCATCCATCCGATAATGATTTTTGAAAATATTTAATATTATTATAAAAAAAATAATAATAATAAATGCTTGTGACGACTGTGAATAAAACTGTGGTGGTTGCCTTCGCTAACAAGTTATTTCCTGCGACGTGAACCAGGAAATGTGTGAATGTGCAAAGGCAAACATAACTCATACGCATTACACATTCAATCGAACACTATAGTATAGTGAATGTGCGGAAATTACAATATAATATAACCGCCCAAATAAATATAGCGATTACAATCGTTAGGAATATTATTCGATTGTCCGGTGATAAAATCAAATAATAAAAATCGCGGCACTTGCCGCAAACCAGTCACCAACCGTCGATATGGCTTGGTGAAAATATCGATAATTTGTCGTACATCCGGTCACACTGTACCTCATTTGTTACATTCGAGTGTAGTCATAAATTTGTTACGATTTACCGGACGAGCACTGTCGCAGCGCCCGTGCGTTGATAATATTATTATTTTACCTCCGTGAATACATATGGGGCGTTTGGGGCAAATCAACGTCGTGCAGAACCCTTTTTGTATGTGGGGACAAATTTTCTCACACCACCCACCCCCCTCTACAATTAATATAGGTACGTTTTATTAAGGGATTGATCGTAAATAATAAACCATAGCGTTCTAAGAAAAAACAATATTATAATACATAACAAGTACCGTCCATACCTAACCCACTCTATTTTCAAACGGAGTCCAGGCCCCATTTGTGGCAATGTCTGCACGCCACTGGGGCACATTGTATTATATTATTATTACATATACGACCTCGTAAAATCAATCGCGTAATTTACATTGGGAATTATTCGCAGAAATGGAACGACAAGATCTGCAGTGTTTTGTGCAGCGAATAGACAACGAGGTCAGAGACCAAAAAGTGAACAACAGGAGCAACAACGCCAACACACAGCCACAGCGTTTCAACACGAGTTCGTACGTGATCGAACAGTTGGACATGATGGGTGAGGCACTATCCTTTCATCATTTGATTGTGCTGCGTCAATCTTTTATTCTTATAATGTTTACGTCTAATATTAATTATCGTGTTTCTTAATTATTACAATTGCCATTTCAATTTTATCACGTGAAGTCAGACAATAATCATAAAATGTTTTCGAAAACGCTAAAGTTAGTTATAATAAGATATTCTGGATGATGAATTAAAATTTTTTGTGGAACGTTCTATTTTTTTACTTTTTACGGTACCCTCTTCTACTTTCAATTCGAGCATTGGATATTCCCGATAATGACAGATTTGCATAGATTATACAGTATAGTTGTTATGATATGCGCCATTTTTGATTTTCAGACGACAACGATATCAAAATCGAAAAATTGGAAAAACAGTACTCGCCGAAACGAAAAAAAGACGCGAAAGCAATAGAAGGGTGGGTGGAGCGAGATCGTCGACGGCGTTCGTCTCGATTGTACCGACTGACCGTAAGATTTTTCGACTTTTCCAGATTGAACGCCAACCCTTTACCAATACCGTACCACCGACAAGTCGGCAAAGACAGCCGGTTGAGCAACGGTAACATGGTTATGATGCCACCGAGTAGTCCTCGCAAGACGGCCGGCAACAAGTACGCCGCGGAAAAGGTTAAACAACAACCGTACAAAAGCGCGTGCAAAGTAGACGTGACGAGTGAGTAGATTACTTAATATTATAAACTATGCATTAATATGTAACATTACTATCGACGGTTTGATAATAATAATTCTGTCCAATGGCGTATTTGCAAGGATTTCGTCTTGAGAATATAATGTATTTAAACAGAACTCCTAAATTGTATTGCAACGGCTTATGCACGTTTAAGAAGTTAAACATTATTTTTCTAAAACAAAATAATATATATTACATTTTACAAAATATATAAGTGACATTTGAACATTATTACTTTATAGTTTCAATTCTAATAAAGAGTCAAAGTAATATTAATATGTTTAAGACAAAATCCAACTATATGTATTTTAGATTTTAAGCGGAATAAGGAATGTATTGATTTTATACAATGACGTGTTTTTTTTTGTGTATCATCACGTATAAAAGCAATAAAAGTCATTCGATTTTTTTCATCAGATCTTATTTAGTAGAGAAGTGAATTTAGTTGGTATTTTGGGGGGTCAAAAGTAAAAAAATTCTTTATAGTTTTCTAACGCGTTGGGAAAAATGGAAATTTTTAAGCGAAGCCAATTTTTGACAAAATCGATTTTGTTTATTGGTAAAACACCAAAAGTGATCACAGTAGATATATGAAATTTTCACAAAATATTAATATAAACAATTTCTATACACAATAGAATTTTTAAAATATTTTTACTTTTTTGAGCTATTTATAAACATAATAATTTTTTTTTTTTTATTATTATTATTAATGAAAATGTTTTCAATCTGTCAACAAACTTGAAAATTTAATACAAGGTTCTTCATAACTTGTAAGTGAAAATTAAAAAAAAATTTAAGCGTAAATCTCCAATAGTGTTTTAAACGCTCTTTTTGTAAACATTAAAATTTCGTCAAAATACATAAAAACCGCAAACATTTGCTTAATTAGAAAATTCATAACAATTTTTCTATTTAAATCTAAGACTTGAAAATTTAACACAACATTCTCTATAAGATTTTCTACCTTTTTAAAAAAGAAAATGTTTATCGGAAAATCTAACAATTTTTTGACATTTCGTATATTCAACCGTTTTCTTATTTTGATGTAATTTAAAAATAAAAAACGGTAGGTATTTGAAAATTTTACCAAATGTTTAGATTATCATTTTCTATATACCAAAAAATTAAAAAATATTTTGACATTTTTTGAGTTAATTGTAAACCTAAGAGATATTCAAATATTTTTTCTTTAAATATCAATAAAAAAAATTCGTTGGTTCAAATTTCATGAAAATGAAAAATATTCCTTATAAGTTATTAAAATAGTAGATTAAAAATAATAAAAATACATAGTACAATTTTTTTTTTAAGCATTTAAACTTCAAATTTTTACCAAAATTTATCATCGAACAATTGCAAATTGTTTTGTGGTTAAAAATTTATTAAATGCTCAGTTTTTATAACTAAGGATTGAACTTTAAAATAAGATTTTTTGTAAGTAGTATAATAGTGTAACCAAAAAATTAAAAAAATAATTTTTTATAGACATTTTAAGTTAAAATTTGGACGCAATTAGATATTTAAATGAAGAATGATGTTATTTTTTTCGTTGTAATTAAAAAAATATTTTTCGTAGGTATTTGAAACTTTTAAAGAATATAATTATATTTTTTACACTCAATTAAATGTTTTAATGTAATGTTTTCTGCAAATGAGTCATACAATGATTTTTCATCATTGAATTCAAATATAACATATCCTTTACAGTGACACCTCACCGACACCCACTGCACATAGCTGTATCCACTTGCCGTCTTTTTTTTTATATATAAAATTTTTTTTCTGTCCGTGTACACGATAAATAGTGGAAATAATGCTTCGATTTTCTTCTTCAGATATTTGTATTGTGTTTAAACAAAATAATTGTATTGATTTATTACATAATATATATATATATATTTGAAAAAATAAATAATGATAATAATATTATAATCAATTTTTATTTATAAATATTATACAAATTACAAAAAAATAGACGTGCGTAATAGAAAAAAGTTTCTCAAAAAGTTTGGAAACACGCAAAATATAATAGTATGACAATTTAGAAGAAAAGTTACTCAAAAAGAGCGAAAAGCCGAAAACGATGAAAAAATTACAGTATGATAATGTAGAAAAAACAATGTAGCTCAATAGGAGCAAAAATCCGAAAACGTAGAAAAAATTACAGTATGAAAATGTAGAAAAAAAAATGTAGCTCAAAAGGAGCGAAAATCCGAAAACGTACAAACAATAATAGTCCAATAATAATTTGGAAAAAAATATGAGTAATAAATAAAAAAAAAAAAATGCATCCGACGAGGTACATAGGCAAAGGTGGGGGGTACGTGACGGTGTGTTGGGTGTGCATCGTTGAACAGTCTAAGGCTACTGGTCACCGATGCGGAATTCTCCGGCCGGTCCTGCGGGGCGGACGAGCGTCGCGGGCGCGTTTGCCCGAGGGCGCGATGACGACCATGGCGGCGAGCGAGGCCCGACCGCTACGGCCGCGGGAACGACTACGGGATGACGGCGGGAGGCTAAAGAGCGATGTCGAAGACGACTTTGTGCTACGGCCACGACGGAGACCGAAGCACGGAGCGAGCGTGGTGTTTTCTTTTTTTTTAGGTGTTGACCGCGGGGACGCGAGACTCTGCGGCCGGCGGGGGATCATACCGCCAGACGAAAAGGGGATAGAATCGGCGGACCCGATGCTCTCCGCGATTTTCGTCCTGGCGTCCCCCGTCGGCGTCCAGTCTCTGTCCGGTGGCCACGCTGAGGAGTCGCGCACCGCCGTACCTTGAAACTTTTTTGCTTATAGGTCCTCCACTCGCCCGCCGTGCCCTGCGATCTCCGTCGCCTCCGTACGACACCGCTGCCGTAACCTCCTACGCCGCCGCGCCGCCAGAGGGTCTCGCGTGTCCTCGACGAGCGACCTCGAGCGACCTCGAGCTCGCGACACCCGCTAAGCCCGTCGCGCCACCGCCGGTGGCCGGAAAACCCGTATCGGCGACTTACCGCCGAACACCCTAAAAGTACAACACGTCGCGTACCGCTTTAATCTCCCACACCTTCGCCGTCGCCCGTCGCGTGACGCCTCCGGTCCCGGCGGGGACGCGCGGAGAACCGCGGACGCTCATTCCCTCTCATAGCAGCCGCACAACAGTGCGCGCCCGGCCCCGTTGGCCACGCTCCACGCCGGCGGCCGCAAATCGCGTGGCCATTGGCTTTCGGCGTGTAGTGGCCGCGGGCACTGCGGCGGTCGCTCCCGGGCCGAGCGCGTTCCTCGCTTCGGTCCCCAAACCCTCCGCGAGGGGGCATATCCCGCCAAGCCGCTTTCGTCGTCTCCTCACCGGTCCGCGGGCGGCGCGCCGGCGCTTCACCGTCGTCCACTGTCGGTCGGCGATGGAGTCGGAGACGGCAGCGCATCGCCGGCCGCCAACGTCGGGCCGCCCGAGTCGTCCAACGTGTGCGGATCAAATCCATTGGCGTCCGCGACTCCTCTGCGGATGGGTCTCCGTAGTCGTCGGTCGTCGAGTTCGTTTGGTTTGGATTCCGTCCGCTCGTACATCAGTGTGCGGGTAGAAGAGACATCGTTCTCTACGACTTCCGAAACGGTGTTGTCTGTTCGTTTTTCGGACTCGGCGATCGGCGAAGCCATCGTCTCGTGTCAGCGTGAAATGTTAATCGGACTCTCAATGAATTATCGTAATGACTGTGTTCGACCTTCGGCGTATGAGCTGCAAGTGAATGTTTTTTTTTATTTTTTTGTTTTAGATTTCGTCCCAAACCGTTTCCGATAAATTAAAATATCGCCGGGGCGACGTATTTTTACTAGCCAGCGAGTGCGCGGCGGCGGCGGCGGCGTTCTTTGCGCGTTATTATTCTATTCGGGCTTGCGTCAGCTGGATTCGGCGGGCCCGTTTATTTTTCCCGAAGACTTTTTTTTGATATTATTATTATTATTATTATTGATATACCACATATACCCACGAATACCGGGTATACCGCTATTCTATCAAAATATTTCAACTCCGTGTTTCGTCTTGCATTCTGTTGTCGCGTACTCGTACTAGTTTTTCACTTTTATAATATGCGGTGTATTTTATACTCTCGATAAATGTTTTGCGATGATGCGTACATGTCTTACAGTGGACAAATGCCCCGATCTTCGACATCGAGGGCGAGTTCTGACTGAAAATTGCATCTAGTCGGTGAGGCTTAAAATTTATACTTCAAAGTACTTTTCTTAATAATTAGAAAATTATGTAGTTATATAATACATATAACATACATTTTTGCATATTTGTTCTTAACAAAACAATGTATGAAAAACGGGAATATTATAAAGAAAATATCTTATTTAAAAAAAATTGATTTTCTTATTTTATTATATAGTTCAAAAACGATTAACCGTTATAGAGATATACTTCTTCACAGTCGTTTTAAATATTCGGCTTTTAAAAATAAATATCAATAAATATGTTTTTGCTTAGTCAATATTCCTTTTTACTTGACCTTATAAAATAATAGTTATTTCTAAAATGTAATAATATTAAATATTATATGTATAATTATCGTGTATTATATGCAACTGGCATCTGGCAATAACATGTGTGTTAATCTTAATCCTATTTGAATATAATATAAGCTTTATGTGTGTTATGAATGTGGGATTTCGATATTTTCTTGTCAAATGTCGTATGAAAAAATTAATTTTTAGTTTTTATTAAATCGTTTTTTTATTTGATAACAATAATAACCAGCATATAATCGTAATTGAATGATTGATTTTTATAGTCATTTTATGTTGAAATTTGGATGAAATTAGATATTTAAATAAAAAATAACAATGCCAGTTATATCGTTGTAGTTTAAAAATATTTTTCTTGGGGGCTTGAAACTCTATGTATATTATTATATTTTATACACTCAATGGCATTCTCAAATGCAATGTTTTCTGCAAAAATTAATTCAACCTACTGTATTATTAATAGTAAAATTAATTATTTTAATAGCAATAATATCATAAAATATATTAGTTTAGTTATGTAGGACTGACAGATCGTCTTCACTCAGAATCGTTTTTCGTGTACAATGATTTTAGAACATTGAACTCAAATTTAACACATCCATGAAAGTTGACCCTCTGTACAGCAGAGCGGTACCTAATTGCCGACCTTTTTTTTTTTTACTTTATTCATCAATGACTTCATCTGACACAATTATGATACTCCGGCGCACACCAATAATGCAAACCCACATTGTTTATTCTAACCCATACACAATTGTTCGACTAGTTAACCTATTATAAGTTATAACTAATAAAATAAAGTATATTTAATTAAAGTATTTATTATATCCATGCATATTGTAATATAATACATTATACATATTTAGAACATCTCATGTTTATTTTCTCAAAATTAACAATGAACACAAGCATTAATTTTATTATTTCTATTTGCAATTCGTTGACAAACTATAGTCCATTAACAACGTATACCCGTATTTTGTCTGCGCATTGAATAAATATTTTCTTGGAATGTTAAAAATTAAAATAAAGATATCAATAGGGGGACAATTTACCACATTATGTACGTCACTGGTTCTGTCGATAAATACAACGGTGAATTAAACCAAGAGATGACGAGATACTGGAAAAAACAAGTCACAAGTCTCAACCCAAATACTGAAAATAAATTTTCATTATTTAATTAAAAAAAATAATAAGTCAACGATTATTTTGAGATAAATAGGTTAAATCAAGATAATTAATTAATCGAGTTAAGTCAACTAAGTCAGTAAGAAGTTAAAATATTTCATTATTTACATATTTTTAATTAGATTTTTATTTTTAAATTTATGGAAAATGGTAATCTGAGTTGAAAAGATTACTATTTGATTTCTCGCGATTTCGGTTTTTTAACGTTAATTTGTAAGACTCATCGCAGTCTAATGATATATTAATTAGTATGCGTAGGTACTTCATCTACAACTGTGCAAATTAACCATGTACCTCTCTACACTTTCCTGCAGATTCCAGAAGGACGACGTACAACCATTCGCTATCGGCGTCCAGCGATACCACAGCACCACCAACCACCAGTTCGTCTTCGGTTGATACCCACATGACCTCAAGCCTGTCCACGTCCGTCGAGAGCTCGGCTACAGACCAACAGGAATGTTTGAACGTACGTTACCACGTGTATACGGCATTATTGATGTCAAATGTCGTCAATCATTAACTCAAAATGTTTTCGGAGAATAACGTTGAAATGCAGTGCTTAAAACAGTTTTATTATTCTTATATGACCGTTATTAAATGGCATATCGAGAACAATTATTATTATGTGGCAAGAATCAAAAATTATAATTTTTTTTTGTGTAATTTAAAATTACATATACAACGATTACCGTTTGTATACAACTATATTCTTACAATTTGTTTACAGTTATCTACATTTTTTTTTAAAAAGTATTTTAATGATTATTATATACAGGGTGCAGCCGAGATATCTACCACATTTTAACATGATGTAGCGCCATCTGTGTTCGACCTATAGAAATATTTTTAATCTTGTTGGAAAGAAAAAGAAAAAAGGTTTTTTTTTTATATAATCATTTATTATATTAACTTGGTAGTTTTAAATATAACGTCATCTAAATGATGACCATGATTTTCACAACAATTGCGCACACGTAAAACGAAATTATCAAAAACTTTTTCTAACATAGTAGTCGGAATCGTTACAGAATGATATTTAATTGTCGTTTTAAGTTCTTCTAGGTCTTTCGGCTTGTTTTCATAAACTTTTGACTTTAGATATCCCCAAAGAAAATAGTCGCAAGCCGAAAGATTCGGAGAACGTGACGGCCACACAATCAGGGAGTTACGCGAAATTATGTTCCTATTTTTTTTAAATTTTGTACGGGTGATAATTTAAATCAAAATGAAGAATTCGGCGCACTGTACGATCGGAAAAATTCAAATTTTTGGCATGCATTCGGGCGGATCGACAGGGATTTGCTTGAATTGCTGCGCGCACACGAGAAATGGTAGGCGTCGTTCTCACTGACTTCGGAAGACCCGGCGGTTTTTTTTTAGTTGCTGTACCACACTCACGAAAGTTTTTAACCCAAAAGTGTAAAGATTTAATCGTAAAAACGGGAATTTTAGGCTTTAATTTGAACTCTCTTCAGAAATCGCGCACAGTAAGTGAATATGAATCGTTATTACGAAAAAATCGTTCTACAGCAAACGCGCGTTGTTGCAAAGTCCAGTCACCCATGCTGGCTTGTTACTACGTTGAATAAAACGTTCTTTGTTTTTCTTTCCAACGAGACTAAGATTATTTCTCTAGGTTGAACGCAGATGACGCTACAGCATTTTAAAATGTGGTAGATATCTCGGCCGCACTCTGTATTATACTGAGATAATATTTTAAATACAAAAAAAATAATACAATTCTTAAACAAAACCTACATGTTTTAATAATGACCATGTTTGTTGTGTTAGTCACTCACTTTGATATAATAAATCTAAACTTTAACGTAATCTTCTTTCGTGTGGACTACCCGCATTAGTGGCTTTTTAATAGTAAAACACAAGTTTGTTAATTCGGTCATAATTAAATCGGGAAACAGATGCAAAGTTCCAAAGAAACCTTTGTAGTAATGTACAAGTTATCTTAATTATTTTGTATTGTTTTTTTTTTTTTTTTTTTTTGTAAACAGAAAATAGAAATTTGTCCTGGTGTAGCACAAGCAGCCACACAAACAACGCCGGAAAATGAGAGAGTCAGTTTTGTACCTAATAGTAAACTAAAACATAAGCTGATGTTAAAAAGTCGCTCAAATTCGAAGAATGGCTTAAAAACTGATCCAATTTCTTCACCAGAATCTAAAGATAGTCAACAAGAAGTAATCATACAAGAACCAAAGTAAGTTAATTTATATATATATATATATATCAATGTTTTACTAAATATTTCATTTAACCATTATACAAATAACGATTAAACTTTAATCCAAGATGTTAAAAAAATTAATTATTAAAATTACAATTTTCATCTGATAATTATACTTCTAAGAGACTTTGTATGGAATGGATGTACCTACTTGCGCATAGAATATTATACAAACATGTATTATACTGTAAAAATGAATATTGTAAATTTATTATAATGTATGAACTGAATTTATAATGTTCAGAATGTTAAATCAGTATAGAGTTAATTTACAAAACCAACAAACCGCGTGGATAATATAATATATAAATAATAATATTCACATCATCACAGGTATTGTTTTTAAATGTTATATTTTTTTTTCCAAACCATAATACGATAAATATCATGCTTGAACAAAATTTAAGAAATCTAAATTAATTTCTATTACATCGAACATTTTTTTTTAATGTCTGTCGACGATAATTTTCATATTAATGCACCTTTATAAATCGATAAAGAATATTTGTTAATTATTCAAATCGCGTTGTACTATAACGATGGGCGAATAAAAAGTCTAAAACGATATAACTGACAAAAAAAAAAAAAAAAAACTCAACCACGATTATTCGACTACAATTTATTAATGGTATATTTCAACAATACGATTTAGACAAACCGTGAAAATGGCGTTAAGTCCTTCGATGGCGGAGAGCTTGCGAGCCGTGTTCGCCGCGTTCCTGTGGCACGAAGGCATCGTCCACGACGCCATGACTTGCGCTTCATTTCTAAAGTTTTACCCAAGTCTCCCCAAAAACGGCGCAGTGGTGACGAAACGGATGACTGAAAGGTATGTGTAAACAGCGCGCTGACGACGGAATACAATGAAAAGCGCGTACATGCTGTAGGCACTTCATATAATATTAGAATGTCTCGCACGAATCTGATATTCAGTCCGATGGATAAAACTGTGTTGTCAGACGATGCAGGGGTGTTATGTGCGGTAGATGATCAAATATTTCATATTATTATTATTATTATTATTATTTTACGATTATGTTATCAAAATCGAACGGCGTCAAACACGGCATTGCTGTGGTGTTCATATGCCCGCGCAATGATTGTCATTCGACCAATAGTTGTAGGTCTGACGCAGTGACGTGATGAACTTGAAATTTGTCAGAGGCTGGTTTACAGCATTTAACCCACCCCACAGCACCAATTTTCTGATGAAGACATTCGCTGTTATATCTGTAATTTATATATTATACCAGTCGTAGTCGTGACTAAAACAGATGCCGTGGTCAACGTTAACCTAACCTATTGGCCATTATCCACTCACTACCCTCTAGAAAACTCAGAGGCGGCCACCCCTCAACTACCCCTTTTCGCCAACAATCTCGTGCCACCCAAATCTCCTCCAGTTTTTCGACTGAGAACCTTAGGAGCCACTCGTTAGCCACTACAGCTAAACGGAGATTCGAAAACACGCGGCGTGTTATTCGTACATATCATGACGCGAAATTTGATCTGAGCAGGAATAAGGACCGCGGCCCGCAGAGGCATTCGGTGGAAGTGACGACCGGCGCCGGCGGTTACCGGCACATCCGGCCCAACGATATGAACCGACCGAAACCCGGAATGGCGTTACCGGCCGAGGGAGCTATCACCGAGGAGAGCATGACCAGTTCCGGTAACTCGGAACTAGCAGATAGCCACCACGCGCAACCGGAACCGTCCGGAGGTGGCAACACCGTCAACTTTCTGCCGCCCGCCCTCAATTGCATGGTCCGGTTGTGGGACGAGATCGCCACCGACATGCTCCAGGTAACACCTATGAAATATTATAAAAATAAACTCACGAGTTTACGATAGGATATAAGGTATTATTCGCCAGACTCTGTTGATTTCTGGTGACTAGAGAGTGTAAATATGATTTTTTTTTTTTAATGCGTTAACACTAATTTAATTACATTATTATTCAATAGTATAAGTAGGCATGTAGGCAGAAATCGAGTTCAATCCCCCTTCCAGCCATAAATGAAAAATCTTATCTACTTTACGTGTTAAAATTAAATTTACATTAAAATATTTTTTTTAGTTTCTGAGTGAAGATTCCTGAGTGAGGATCTATTGGTTTTATACTGATATTTATTTCGTCTTCTTTGTTTTTCTGCGTGCAATATGTTTTGGGTCGATATACAAAAAATTCTTCGATATCTTTCTTTAGAACAAAAATGGCATCATCTTGGTACTTTTTAGAGGTAATTTTTCGAAATTCTTATTAGTTTTTTTAAAAAGTTGGAGAAAACTACCGAAAATTGGATTTTTTTTTTTTGTTTATTATAAATAGTTATCTTAAACAATTAAACACTGCTGTTAAAATTGGACCATGTCTAATAAATATTCCTAATCATAAAATTTATTTTAATTATTTAGTTGTAACTCAAAAAATGATGTTCAACATACTTGGCATTTTAACACAACAAATACCTCTGAAAAAAATAACATTAAACGCATATAAAAATAATTGTTCGAGCCAATATGTATAAAACTTAAAATATAGATAGAGGAATGACGTAATGTGGTGAATCGTTTGGTGGAAAGTCATTTTTAGCAGGATTTCATTGAATTTCAAAGGAATAGTTCAAACCTTGAACTTAATTAGATTTAAAATGATTAATTCGGTTCTAAAATCTTAAAAAAAATTCTAATTTAACTTTTGATACTTTAGTAATTACACCTACGGTTCAAAATTACAATTGACAATTAATTTTAATTTGAACTACACCATGATTTAAGAAAGACGGTATAGTTTAAAAAAAATGTAATATACTAATATTTATAAAAATATTTTATTTATTTTGTTTGTTACTATAAAAATGTGCTAAAAAAAAAATAAAATATTGTAACGGTAAGACAAATATGGATGTTATGCAAAGTTCGCGTGGATCTGTTTTCTATCATATACTTAAGACTTACCCTTCTCAAGTATTTTTATAAGATCTCCTCTTATATACGTTGGTACCACAAATACAATCTTATTATTGAAATACCTACATTGACGCATGCGCGCATAGCCATATGTTAACATTTTTTTTATACTGTTTTAACATTTTATAACAATTTAAACATTAGCAGTGGTTTATCCGAATCGCTAGCACTGTTTACAAAAATAAATTGATACCTGTTTAATATTTTTCACACTCTGTTCGAATCACTTTTTTTAAACATACCTTAAACGTTTTAACGGATAGACACAATCGACATGAACGTCATAAGATTTCACTAAAAAAAGCACCAAAATAAAATCATTTCATTCCCACACTAAATAATATAATTAAAAATATTTGATGGATTAATAACGTTGTTATCAAAATTTAGTACAATGGCATAAATATTTTATCGAATAAAAGTCACAATGGAAATGCATTTGAATAGAATAATAATAATGTACTCTTTACGATATTCGTAAAAGTTACATTCAACGTACGATATAAAATATTAAATATGAATCTGTTATATAATTTATTAAAATTAATTTTCCCATTTGTATTTGTTTAATTTTCCATTATGGCTTTATTGGCAAGTTTCGCATTAGTATTATTATAATTAGAATGATAAAACAAAACTACGAGGGTAATAAAATCAAAACCTACAGATCTCGTTGAAAACTATGTAATTTTTTTTTTTACAAACTTGTTAAATAATATATAGTAAAACAATAAACGAAACGGTTAGAGATAAATGGTTGTCTGTATCTAAATTACGCATGAATAAACTGACGTACGTAATATTATTCCGTTGGATTTATGTACGTTCTTGTGCAGTATTTTGCAAATATTCTCGAGGATTTTTTCATACCCTTTGACTGTAAGCTTGGATTCAGACTGAATTTATGAGGATGAGAGTGTTTTATGAACCCTGAAAATAGTGTCCAGTTTTAGTGTCCGTATAATAGACATTTATTCAAACAGACGTTTTTCTTCTTTTTTACGCAAACACAAAAAATACACGGTGCTGATATAGCGTTATATGAACACATTATTTTCTTTAAACACGATACAATGTAATCACCACTAATTAGGTATACATTTTCATACAACACCGGTTATATTACTCTATATTTCTAAAATTCAATGGCAGAAAACACATTTTAAACACGTTATTTAAATTGTAACGATTCACAGATTACTGACTTGTCATTTGTGTCGCACTCAGAGTTCAGTGAAATTGTTTTTGTTAACAGATCAGTATCGTTGAGTACGAGCGTATAAATTATTGACATAGTCAATATTGCAAAGTAAAGACAATCGTTCTTTCATATATTTTTTTAAATTATACATTGTATTTCGATTTATTATAGTTATAATATTCTACATTATAGTTAAATCATAATACATTAATTATTTTAACTCGTACTTCGTTACTCCTATGATCTTCAATAGACTACCCTCAAAAACAGAGTTACTCAAGTTTTAGTGTACTGTGTAGTATTATTACTATTTCAAACATTTAATAAACCTTTGTATATGTTGCTACATCGACTTCGATTGTATTAGTTTATGAACACTGGTCATAAGTTTCTAGGACCTGTAAAATATAACTTAGAAAACTTTATTTATATCGGTCCAACAACCCGGTTCTCAAGACCAACCAATTGTTCCTTAACTGGATAGGATTAGGTATAAATATCGATAGCTGCTTTGTTTTAAACGACAAAGGAGGTGTGTTGCAATATAATAATTTATGAAAAAAGACTTATAAATATATAATATATATATATATATATATATATATGATTATTAGTTACCGCTATAATAATGCTAAAATAGGTGTACGTAGTCGCAGCTATAAAACGTTTTATATCTCTGATGTACCGCTGTGTTTATCGGTGACAAATGAATACCAAACGGGAAATACGAAAGGATTTTGATATTAAATTTGATAAGACACTTATTCATACGAAATAAAATTACATAATATACTAAAATAATATGTAATTATAATATATTTTACTTTGCCTATGCGATGACTTGGTAGAAACATATACAGAGATAATATTGAAACGAGATGACTGATGCTTTGGATCGCCATACTCTTGTTGCAGGCCGAAAAAAACTATTATTGATTGATTAGTAAATTTATCGAAATTAGTGATATCATTCAGTAGTATGAATAGGCAGTTTGGCGGAGTGGTTAGGACGGGAATGGGTGGAAATCTCACATCGATTTGGTATTTGTCATCGTGCGTGTTTTGACTCATGGTCCGGGCAAGCACGATAAAACTGTAGTACAATTATAGGTATACGTAATCTGACCTACTTTCTAAAACTATACAACCTATAAATCTATTAAAAATACAACTTTTGTGTTCCACAGCTGATAACTTCGGTCAGCGTGGTCCATAAATCCTCTCCTGGGCGGACGGCGGACGCCGAAAACAGCGACATCGACGGATCGTCGGCGGATCCGTCCACATATGCTCTTAACGAGTGGGATATCCGGCGACTGATGCCAAACTACCAGTCCAAGAAACTCATGTCGTGCGAGCTGTGTGGCGACACGTTTTCCGTGCCCGTGTCCTACCACATGCTTACCACTCACCCGGGATGCGGTCACAGCAGCGGCGGACGCGGTTACACCAGCAACGGTACCTACAAGACCGGTTGGTCGGGCGCGTGTGGCGAGGGCGGTATCGCGTGGTATCTGCTCTGCGAACCCTGCCGTGATGGTTACATGAAGCGCACCAAGCCTCTACAGCCTCCGATCCTCGCTCCGCCTCCGCCACCGCCGTCGGCCGCTTCCGGTTCCGAGTCGGCCCGGGCCCGGAAGACCGCCGCGATGATTCGACAGGTGGTGCGTGCCTCCATCGCCTTAAATGAAGATAACTATAATGAAGACGTCATTGACGAAGTAGACTTAATCGAAGATGATGACGACGACCGCCACTGCAGGCGCCCCAAACAGCCGCAAAGTAGGTTTATACTTAGGTACCTATTCCGACTATACCTATAGGTATTTCCATTGTTAAGTGTTATTACAGTGGTCGTCATAAGTTTCCCACGTGACCAATTTATTCATCCTGAGTTATTGGGATCAAATTCTAAAATGATCCGACAATAAACCCTTTTAAATGTTAGATATTTTCAAATGTAATGCACCGGTGGGGTGTGCACTACCTTTACGATAAGTAAAATGCATAATTTTGTTTTAATCAAGTCTTGCACGATACGAAATTGAAACTCGAGTAACAATGGTTAAGTTCAATATCATATATCATACGGTTTATAAGACGTATCTATAACGCTGTCAAATGTGAAACAATTAGTGACGCGACGTAATGTATAGATAATATAACTACATGTCTGTGCGGTTACTGATTCGATGAATTACGTATTATACTATATGTTATTATTTTTTGTGTAGCTATTCGTACAAAAATATAGTGATTTATATTCTTTTTTTAATGTGAGTTTCCGGATGCTCAAATTAGATACGTGCATTTATTTTTAAATTTTGAAATGCATATAAAACAATAATAACATTCCAGTACAAGGTCCCTTCGAATCGGTAACAAACGACGAGCCACAGGTCGACAGTCTACACGTGACGTTCAAAGAGAACGCCATGTTTTTGTTGGACTTGGCCAGTACCAGCGGCGGGAGACTGACCGGCGACGAGCCGCCCTCGAAGTCAGGCCCATGGACCGTGGGCGAGTTCAAATGCCTGAGCAGCCTCGAGACACCCGCGGCCTGTAAGCAATTACTGCAGTCCGACACCTGCAACGATGCACTTTTACAGCAACTTCACGACGTTGATTCGGCGGGGGTGCGTATTCGTTCGTCGAAACCTTTGGAAAACGGGTTTATTTTTTTTTTAATCGATTCGATAACACGCCTTTTTTACCCTCAGGTCTCATCCGATGGCCTGGATGTGGTGGACGGAACCGTGACGAGGAGTTTTCATCGATCCGTGTCGATGGACATCGAAAAATCGCCGCTGAGACGTCAAGACATGATCAATAGACGGAAGCGGATCAACAGTGCCATCGATCCTGGTACGTAGTTCGATGTCAAACCGAATGAGGGGGAGTATATTATATAAATACAACCCCCGAGTCCGATAATACACTTCGCGACAATTTGTTTGATATTTGTTATTGTTTTCTCCCGATTAGTTATTTTTTGGCATATTTTCAGTGCTCAGTGCTGCGTAATACGCGTTTTTTTGAAAAAAAATAAAATCAATATTACACAGAGTTGAAGAAATATTTGTCGATTACTTTCATTTTTTATTAAATAGAGACGGCAACTATCAAACGTTTATTTTCTTCAGTTCTGAGACTTTAGTTATTTACGACAAAATCTATTAATAACTAGTACAAATCAACAAATGACAAGTAAAAATATAAAAATAAATGATGTGGTATACTGTTGTATTTGTTGAATGTTTGTACAATGTAAATATTAATGCTTAATATATATAAAAAAAAATAGCAATAATTATAAACAAAATTCATTTAAAATTAGAATTAGTTGATGGGAATTTTTTTTTTTATAATGTAACTTAATTAAAAAAAAAGACACTACCTATCGAATGAATCCTTAAGAATTAACATTTATTAATAAAATTAGAGTTGTCAATTTTATTTTGTATATCAAATATTTTGCTGCGTATAATATTTAACATATAATACGTATTATCTGCTGACTTTAGTGAATATCATGAGTGGGTTCAAGACAATTCTCTAATAAAATAGACAAGGTCGAATAAAAACATATATTTGCTTTTATTCTAGACAACGGATTATCATTGGTATGTATGCCCTCGGCGGCCCTACAGGCACTCGTTCCTAGCGTCGAAAACACTACGATAGTAGGTTGTTCAGCCGACGGTATAATATCGAACAACGAAAATGTGTCCGAAATAAACGTTTTCAACAGACCATCAATGGCGTTTATTGTCGAAGCACACAATTTAGCTGATCTCAAATGGGCGATGAAACAAGCGGTGAGGAAAGCTGCATGCCGCAGTTACGCACTACAAGTAAGAATTTTATAATATTAATAATAATATAATATGTTTTAATTAAATTATATATTATAATTTTGGTCAAGTTGAGATATTATATATCTCTAAAAATTGCAAAAGTAATTTTTGTATAACTATATTAGGTTGATATTCTATGAGTTCAGTGTCTAACACTTGAGCATATTATGCATATTTGTTTAGAAAGTATAAATTGAATAAATCTAATTAATTAGTTTATATCTTTCTACATTTATATTTTAATCAACTTGTAACGAAAATCAAATTTTTAATTAAAATGAACAAACTAATAGTCTTATATTCTTGACACGACTCAATAATATTCGTCATTTTTAAAATATATCTTGTGTACAAGTGCGTATTTATATACTTTATAAAAATACATATTTATTTAAATTTAACAAAAAAAACGTACTGTTTTCTTCTGTACTTTTCTTCAGAGAAGGTTAAATAAATTATTATTATATAAATTTATCTAAAAAACAATAAATCATATTATTCAATTGCTTTTTGCAATCAAGCCTGATATTATAGTTTTTTTTTTTTTAATTTAATATCTGAATGAAATAATCACTGGTCATTCGATATATACTTTATATAAGTCAATTTTCATATTCAATTTTCACATTTTCTTTTATCAGGCGCTCAATTGGTTGCTGCACGAAGTGTCTCAAGCGTCGTGTTTGCACGATCTCTTGTGGTGGTTCGTGATCGCTCTATCTGCCGAAGTCCGCACGGTGGATGGAACCAATGACTCCACCGAACCACGATGTCGACATCCTCTAAGCGATTTATACCTAGCCGGTGAATCCGTCAATCCACTGCCGCAGGTGTTCTATCAATTTTTGCAGACCGTCTCTGATCTGATGCTGTACTTGCCACCGGGGTCTGCGCTACAAATGATGGCCGTCCGCTGTTGGGATATTAATTTCACGGCATCTGATCACATGTTTTTGCACAGGTAATTAACAATAAATAATAAATTAATAATTATTTAGATTTATATTAGATTTTTTTATTCCGTTTTTTCGTTTTCAAGGAGTAAAGTGTTCAGTAATATCAGTAAAATACTGTCGCATAGCGAAGATTATCAAGATGTTTGCGAAGACACTCAGCCAGGTGTTTCCTTGGTAAAATCAATCTTGAGTTTATTTGTTATTGGCACCTTTAGTGGGGAAATAAACGTTAATCAACTTTTACTTTGCAGGATGATAATTACGTCGTATCGTCGCTCAAAGATATAACGGAAAATACAGAAATCACGGCGACCAGTCGACCGGCAATGATCCCGAATTTAATCGATCGAACGACTGAAACGTTTTGGGAATCGAGCGAAGACGACAAAAACAAATTCAAACTAATCACGATACAATGCAATCATGCGTTTGAAGAACCAAAAGCACTTTACGTTCATTTTGATAATTGTCGCGATTTAAATGTAAGTGTTTCCCACTTTGTTTGCACAGTGGACGTTTATCGGATTTTAAAACAATTGTACCTGTATTGTTTTTGAACAGAATAAAATATCGACAGTGGTTTTTTCGTCCGGCCAAACCATCGAACAGCTGAATAAAATACAAACAATCGATGTTGACACTCGATTCAGTGGTTGGCTCGGAGTCTACATACATGGTAATTTATGCAGTTTTCGAAAAACACAAACCATTAATGAACTATAGAAAAATTATTATACGACTTTCCGATATTTTCGCAGATCAATCACACAAAGTCCTCTGCATCGAAACACGAGGAACAGACACATCGGTGCGTGTTAGACAAATCAAAGTTCTCGGAACTGTGTCGGGAGAAACTCTCGCACACGGTCGCCAATACAGTTACTCTACTATACAACATAGGCAATGTGAAAATGAAACACTAAAAGTGTTCCGATCAATCACATTCCAGGTAAAGAAAAATTAATTAAAATTTTCGCATATAACTCTTTTACAATTCGATTGACGTCTTAAGGTTTTCGGTAAATTAATACAAGGAAAAGTGACGTCAATGGATTCTAGTGTCGAAGAAAGCAAAGATCTAAAAGAGCACATGGTTGGAATTTTGTTCAGCCAAAGCAAATTGACTCATTTGCAAAAACAAGTAATCATTTATAAACACATATTGTGACTGAACACAACTAGTAATATTTGTCATATTTTTTGTCACTAGGTATGCACTCACATAGTAGATGCCATCCAAAAAGAGGCAATCCTAATGCGCGAAGAGTGGGAAAAGTCCGTTTGCAAAAACGATACCACGTCTAACAATGGTACGGCTACACCGACCGACTCGTATTGTTTCGAAATGCTCTCGATGGTGTCGGCTCTCAGCGGGAGCGACGTTGGACGATCTTATCTAGCAAATCAATACGATCTGCTATCGAACTTGTTGAGTTTATTGCACACGGGAAGCGCCAGGGTCCAAAGACAAGTAAGAACTATAGACGATAATGGTTTTTCCAAAATCACAAACATAAATAGTGCACACCAATGCCACCAAAAATAAATAAACAAAAACGTGATTTCCAGGTAACGCTATTGCTCAGACGAGTATTGCCAGAGGTGTCTCCTAGCGCATTTGCTTCGTTGACCGGATCTCGACTTCCTTCTACCGGGTTTTCTATCGCCAGCCCACTATCTAAAAATTACCAGGTAGGACTGCTCGATAGTTTCCTGAGCATAATTGCCAAAGCGTTGATATTGCAAGTGAAAGTAAAAAGTGCGAACGGTAGCAAAGTCGTAAATTCGCTGAAGCTACTTGACGTTGATTTGGATGAAAATGATTCATTATGGTATCTCAAAGGGGTTTCTCACAGAAAACTGGCCGATGACATAATACAAATCCTATGGGACTTATCAAACGTAAGCGATTACCAAGAGCTGGTCGCAAGATAAAATAATAATTAATGTTTTGATATTATTTTTGATTAGGGAAAATTGGGTGGTAACAAAAACTGGATTGACACGACCCGGGCGGCGATTGCCGAAAACATACTAAACTTGACGAGGTTGAGCAAAGAACACAGAACAATGGAATCGTGTATTAAAAATCCAGTATTGTGGTTAGCTCTGGCTTCGCACTGTGTATTGCATCCGGAGCATGCTGAGAGATTATCGTCCGGTCAATGGTTTAAACCGGAAGACTCGAAGCCGGTTCCGCCGAGAGTGAGTATACAACTAAATTTACTCTGTTAGGTGATAGTCGATTTATTCGACAATATTTTTTTCAATACATTGTACGTACAATCAAATTAATTTTATTCAATCTGATTGATTCATCCGAGATGAATAATAATGATTAGCGACCACGCCTTACGTTTTTGGAATTGAATTGTCGGGATATAGCCTTACATGTTGATGTCCTTTATAATATAATAAACGTACAAAATACATTTTTAGCCACTGTGTTCGAACCACGATGATGGTGAGACGGCGGCATCGATACAATGTCTCACGTGCGGAAATCTTTGCGTTGATTGCGACAGGATCTTACACTTGCACAGGAAAACCAAACATCACCAGAGACAAGTAAATACACCTACGGTGACGATACTGATGTTACTGAAAGTTTCACGCTCGCGCAATTAACAACACGATGCCAAAAAAATATTTAACTAATGTTTTGCGTGTGATTCGTGTGTTCAGGTGTGCAAAGAAGAAGAAGAAGCAATCAGAGTCGACTTGCACGAAGGGTGCGGACGGACCAAACTGTTTTGGCTACTCGCATTAGCTGACAAGGCCACGTTGCAAGCATTGGTTGAGTTTCGCGACACGACGTCCGGCTCTTCAGACTTGTCGGCACCGGTCGCCCGGACTAACGTGTTGCAACTCGCCAGAGTCGGGGTCTGCCGGTATTGCGGTATGGTCAGTAACGACGGATTGCTCGCCATCGGCAACGTCTGCGCCAATGACGAGTGCCAGGTATAAAAATGGATAATATCATCGTCATCTGTAGATAATTGTTTATAATTCGAGTCGCCGGGACCGTGATATGAATAAACACTATAAAAACCAGTACTTACCTTTTTATAATTTCGTTTGTAACAGTTTGAACTCAGTGTTCGAAATCGATTTTATTCCGAACGTAAAATTGTATAAACATATTATATATTATTTATTTTTTCTATAACTACATTCACTTTATTTTACTGTTGTTTCCGTTTGATCACGTCGTTTAAATATAATTATTTACAGTTACACGCGCAGACCGGATGTCAAAAGATATTGAAATGTGGCCATTTGTGTGGAGGCATCAAAGGCGAGACGAAATGCTTACCGTGTTTGCACGGATGTGCCTCTGACGAGAATCCGTCGCTCAAACAAGACGCTGATGACATGTGTATGATTTGCTTCACGGACGCCCTGTCCGCTGCACCGTCCATACAGGTATCTCTTATATATATATTATAAGGCCAAAGACAGTGTATAATAATAATAATGATCGATGAAAAATGTGAAAAAAATTCAATAAAAAAACCACATTATCGTTTCAGCTGGTCTGCGGACACGTGTTCCACTATCAGTGTTGTAAGAGAGTGCTGATCAACAAATGGGCCGGACCACGGATCACGTTCGGATTTCAACAGTGTCCGATCTGCAAGGTGAGTATTGCATGTGTACAACATAAGGTGATTAATTTAACGTAAAACACTCATTATATCGAAAAGTAGTAACTTTTGATTTCACATTCCAAAACAAAATATTTTTCTGAGTATTTCGATACGTAAAAATCGAATTTTGGACGTGTAGTTTATGAATTATAACTTCACTATCTAAACTTTTAATACTTATAACTTATAAGTATTAAAAGTGTTGATGAGAGAAAAAGTGGACCAACATTTTGCAGGGTAACCGCGTACGACTACACTCCACTCATCATTACTTAAATACTTTCAATACTTATAACTCATAAACTACTCGTCTGAAATTTGATTATTATGTATCGAAATAATCGGAAAAATATTCTTTGGAATATGAAATTATTAAAACTGTATGTTGTCGATTAAAAAGTAAAAAATTTAAAAATTTTAAAAAATACAATAGTTTTTGATACAATGAGTGTTTTACGTTAAACAAGTCATATTGTACATTGTTTTCGGGACCACTCGTTTGACCTCTTTGCCTTTGTGCACGTTATATAGACTCCGATCGATCATGCGTGCCTCGCCGAAGTCCTGGACCCGATCAGAGAGCTGATGGCTGACGTCAAGCGAAAGGCTCTGATGCGTTTGGAATACGAAGGCGATTGTACGATGAAAAACGATCACGCTGCCGTGTACGCCATGGAGAAATACGCGTACTACGTGTGCTTCAAGTGTACAAAAGTAAGTCGACGATCTCGTCAGTATAGTTTCGTAATCGCGAATTGAAGATACGAAATCGTTACGAGCAAAAGTGTGTAAAAAAAAAAAGCAAATATGAAGAAGGTAGTATAAGCCAAAAATCACTATCTACTTAGGAGGAAGCTTATTGTGTGTATAACACACAACAAACTACATATTTTATATTTTTTTTTTATCAAAATCTATTGGAACCGGAGTGGCGTAGTGGTTACGCAGTTGACTGCGACTCATACAGTCATCGTTTCTATTTATAGCTAAGTGCAAAAAAATTGTGTGATTCTACGCAATCACCTTTCCCTTGTGCTGTCGTCCAATTACGTCATCCGGTTTCCAACTAGATCCCACTCCACTGGGAGTGAAGACTGCACATATCTCCTTTTGGAGAAGGGAGGGGGGTAGAGTATCGTGCATATAGTGATATATACACAAATAAATAAATCACATGATCTCTCTACTACTCACTTGTGATAATCATTGACGAAGACCTTGAGGTCGTTTTAATAAACATTAGAAAAAAAAGAATTAAATTGTATTGTATAATGAGCCATGAATATTATAACCGATTGACGACCGTCACACAAATTATAAGTAATGATATGATCATTGTTAAATAATTTTTATTTTTAAATTAATATTTCATCCCGATATAATATACGTATCCACACTCACCTATATCTTTATCTAGTATTTTAAATACTACATCTAGTTCTATACGTAGACATGTTTTTAGTTTCCGATACACAAATATATTAAACATCGTACAACTATTTATTAACTCAATTATTCAAATAGTACTTAACAAGATTGTCGGTATAGTTCACCACTCTCGACTTATGGCCAAATTGTCGTCTGGATGATCTCTGACACATATTTCACACACCTACTCTTAAATCTATGTATGCCTACTCTGTTCAGCGAGAGAATACGCCATGGAGCGACGAAAATCGGATTTTCTGCGCATCCCCACCCTGCCACAGGGGAACCGGTTTCGATGGCAGGGTGACGCGAAGGGATGCGCAGAATCTGCGTATTCTCTCGCTGAATAGAGTACATGGATACTGTTTTGCGACGATGTTTGTAATGATATTATACGATCTATCGTCACACAAACGGAATTTTAATGAATCGCGACGTTGTGTTTCGCAGGCCTACTACGGGGGCGAAGCTCGGTGCGAGGTGGACGTGGGTGGAACCGATTACGACCCCGCTGAACTGGTGTGCGGTGGGTGCAGCGACGTGGCCCGAGCTCAGATGTGTCCCAAACACGGAACCGACCTGCTCGAGTACAAGTGCCGGTACTGTTGTTCCGTAGCCGTGTTCTTCTGCTTCGGAACAACGCACTTTTGCAACGCTTGCCACGACGACTTTCAGCGCGTCACCAACCTGTTAACCGACGAACTACCACCGTGCCCCGCAGGTATATATTATGCGACTGCTGTTGTAATATAAATAATTTATATTAATGTTAATTCAACGTTTATCAAAAATATTTTTTCGTGTAGTTCCGGAGCGAGGACATAATATACCGCCCTAGTACTTATAATAATTAAAAAGAAAAAATTGTTTGCATTGTTTTTTTCTCTTTGATTGTGTGCACAGTCTGTCCCACAAACGCAATGGAAATTTGTTTTTAAAACAATATTATTTGACGTGTTCACGATATTTACATTGATTTCCCCTTGTAACTGCGGGTTGACACAATTCAAAAACATTAACAACTTACCCAATCTTGAAAATATCCTGTAATTCATACTTAGTCGATTGAGTTTGATAAAAATCATTTCCAAAAAAATGAAGGTGATTGAGGTATGATAAATGTCTACCCAAAACATAATATTTTTGTTGAAATCGAAACGATATTTTAAAAATGTTTTGTTAACTTAACCATTTATTGACATTTTTTCTATTTCTGCAGGCCCGAGAGCGACGGCTTTAAACGTAGACGAATGCCCCTTGCACGTCAAACATCCTCCGACGGGCGAAGAGTTCGCGTTGGGATGTGGAGTATGCCGAAACGCTCATACTTTTTAAGAAAAACCACTCAAGCCACGCAATATCATCATTTAATTATATTGTACATTTGTAATACTGTACCAGAACTCAGCCCGGTGTGGTCCACGATTTTTGTTTGCCCGTAGAATATATCCGTAACTTTTTCCGCCTTTTGCCCTACTGCCGCCGTTAAAAAGATGGCCGGAAACCGTACTCGCGGTTAATATACTGTGAATGTTATTTTTCGATGAACTTCGACACCGATCGATTCCAAATCAGATGTCACACGTGTACTTACACATGTAAGAAATACACATCGGAAGTTCCGTCGATTTTCCTCTATCACTGTTCCTCTTAATATCATATACCTATAACATTTTACGAATCGAGCAGATTTCTGGTCAATCAGAATACGTAGATATACATAGACAACGTTGTTATAATATTATCTTATAATTTAATTACGTTGTGTCCGCTTTTGCAATATTTCGATCAACATTGTGTGATTATCACGATCATAATATTGCGTACACTTTATTGTAATCCACAATGTCTGTCCTACGATTCTTCACGTAGGTAGTTTAATTCATTATTATTATTATTATTATTATTATTGTAATTGTTTGTTTGTTGTAGTTTAAACAAAATTACGTTTAATTTTAGTGTGCCAATGTCGATATTATGATATTATTGTCCCCTTTTATAAACAAATTGTATTATGATCGTATAAAACAGTTTGATATTATTATTACTAGGGCTAGGATTTATATGCAATTTAAACTAGTAAAATATGCATTCGGTTTATGAAAAATATGCAAAAATATGCAACAAAGAAATGTAAAAGAATATGACACAAAATACAAAAACTAAATTTTTAAATTCTAAAATATTAAAAATATTACTAAAAACTATTAATGTTATTTAAAAGTATTACATGAAACAATGATGTAGTGTTTAAAATGTTTAAAAACAAAAGATCTTCTTTCAGATCTTAGTATGTTTTTATACTTGCTAAAATTACGTTCAACATCACATCACGTAATTTTTGTGTTTTCGATTTTCCCGTGGAATTAGATTGTAATGAAAATTTTCATCCAGATTACTTTCATTTTCACATATTACGTACCTACTATACCTATATAAATACTTTGGTATTTTTTTTTTTTTTTGGATTTATAATATTCTTTTTTCTTCTTTTACCAACCACAGCGGCTAAAATACACCTAAAACATGCATTTTAAGTGCTTATTGTTGAAATATGCACATTATATGCAAAATAAAATAACCATCATTTGCTTCATCATAACGTAATTCGTGGACGTTTCAAACTAAAGCAGTAATCAGAAGTTGCAAAAAAAAATATGCCAATGCAAATAAATCCTAGTCCTAATTATTATATATATAATATCATGTACTACGTATATATCGTAGTCGCGGTCGAAACCGTTTTCCGCCAAAGTGATCCTCACCCGTTATCACAATTACCATTTTTCGCCAAAAAATATATATTCCGATTTCAAAAAAGTTAATAAATTATTTTAGATATTTGTTGAGAACCTCTTATATTGCTTATATCCCTCATTATTGTTATTATTATTATTATTATTTCTTCAACGCGACCAGAACCCGTTATCGGTAACAATCGTTTTCAATTTTTACGTGAGTTCAGGATTTGGCAAATAAAGTGGAACTACACAAACCAAAATGTTCATGAAATAAAATTAATTTAAGACAAATAAGAAATAAACAATACCTTCAAAAATGCATTTACGAGCACTTAACTAGATTCGAGTTTGTCAAAAAATTTCATTTTTGTATTGTAAATCCAGAATGTGTTCAATTGAATGTATTATTTCGACACCAAACCCATAACGATGTCTATAATTTGTGATAAATTCAAAGAATAATGTTTAAACTCCGGTTGTGTTGACTTTTACACGACCATATGATATTTATGTTACATACTAATAATAAATGCAAAATACGTTTGTGCATTACACATTAAAATAATATAAATTCAGTTATAATGTATTGGAATTCGTCAGGAAATACATTGACTAGACATGTGAATGACAGTAGTGAAATAAGTTGTATTTTGTAACCGATATTCTATAAAGCACGTTATCAACATTAAAATTCAACGAAATTATAGGTTCAAGGGTTCTCAAAAAATATGTCTTTGTTAATTTTTTTCGACAGAAATCGGAATATAACCCTCAGGCCTGGGTCTCATTGCCGAAAAACGGAAACCTCCGAAATCGCATCGTGGTCATAATAATATACTTCAACCGCAATTGAAATGTTAAATTCTCAGCGCTGTTTTTAAGTGGAATTTTCGTCTGTTATATTACACATTGTGTTTGTCGATTTAATTCCATACGAATAATATTGCGTGGCCTTTTTCTACGATGCGATTAAATGGAGGCATAGTAATATATATATATATATATATATATTGCAAAATAGCGTGCAGTAGGTAGTTTAATATTTATTTGACTTCGACGACAAAACAGGCAAAATGCCTATTTGTACACCCTGCAGGTATAAATCGGAAAGACGATGATGATGAGCCTATACCCGATCGAGCGCGGTGTCTTTTCTCGAATCTGCCGATGTACATAATAGTATTATTATTATTTTAACGAGTGTTCGTCGTCGATTACGTCGAGTATTTGAGACCATCTGTTGAGTTTCATACCTATTTTTCGCCGGTATATTTGTGATGGGATACACATCAATTGCGCCATAAAATAAAAAAGACATGATATACATTTTAAATAAATAATTTGTAAAATTTACATTTCATACAACTCCGAGGTTTGTGTACGATAAAATCAAAATCAATTATAATAACGTACAAAAATAGATCAAATTATGGTTTACGTAAGTAAAAACTGAAATACACGAACTAAAAGTGTTATGTGCACTGGGCACGGATGTTACGAAAAAACGATCAACGGACAAAAAACACCGCGGCCGTCGTTTTAATTTGTAAAAATATATTGACGTAAACTATTTTTCCAAACATTGTTCTATCACAAAATCAGTTAATATAATCTAACACGATAAATAATATTATTATATGAACTATAATTTCGATAACGTATACGACGTAATGCACATATCAATGAATTCTTGATGTTGCACAAATAATCTTGGTCACTAAGAGGTAGTATTCATTGAACAAAATTGGATCCGAATTAAGTGTTAATAATTTTTAACACTCTGTATGCTTCGCCTAAAATCATCAAATATACTAACCTCTAATACTTACTACTTTGTCGGATATATACATCGATTTATATTATTATGTTTTGAATTCCGTCGGCGCAATTGATGGGTATAACCTTTTTATACCATCGTATTAAATACCATATTTTTCTTTTGTTTTTCTACCTTCGATTATTGGCGCAATCGATTCGCGTCCTCGGTAAAAACATTATATTATTATAGTGAAGTTTTTTCATTTTTTTGCACCTTACCTCAAATCGGATAAATAAAATAATATTATTATATATAGGTACATTGCCATGGTGTACCTATCGGTTTACAGTTGTTTTTGTTTTTCCATACCAATCGAAAAATGTTCTTTGGCACATTACGCCCCTCTCCCCACACCCAAAAATATATAAATAAAAAAAATTACAATATCTGCTTTTAACGACCTGCAACAATATATACATTAAGCGTATAGGACGTGATTTTTGGCTATATAAAAATATTATTGAGTATAATTAATACTCATCAAAGCGCACGTAATCGATTATTGTGTCGATGCGATTATTAATTATTAATTATCATTAAGCCGTATTCATTTTTATGGCTGTCCTATGTCGTCCTCAGCCCACATACGCTTTAAACCAGGTTTTTAATAATAAAAAAAAAAAATTCTAATAGAATGTTGCGTGTTTTAATTTATTGATTTATTTTCTACAGATTTATTTGTTTAGAACAAAATTTAAATCCAATAGCTTAGCATAATATTATTATTATAATATTTATTACGTTTGGTTTCTCGTTTGTGTTTTAAATTGTTTGTAATTTTTTTTCCCCAACGGGATCCTTATTAATAGTTATATAATATTAATTACTATTTACCAAAATCTAAATGTGCAATATATTATGTGTTCGATGTTTTAAATAAAATGCAACTATGATCTATATAAACAGATGTTTTTTTTATTTGCTGCACTTACTCTCGTCGTAGAGAAGAAGACGACGCCCACGTCCATAAATCGAATGTCAATTTTACGAAAGTTCTTCTCGACGAATACATTTTTTTTTTTTTTTTTGAAATAGTGAGATATAATATAGCTCATATAGTTTTAATGAATTTATGTGATTATGATTTTTTTTTATTTATAATAAAACAATATTAATTGTCATGTGTTTATAAGCCATAATTATTTATCTACCGTAGCATCCAAAAGAAAAACAATTATTCTAAATAATATAAAGAAATACATATCTTTGTATAACTTAAACCTTATTATACATAAATTAAATCGGATTAGTTAATAATGACTCAAACATGGAATGTCATTGTTTTATTTTTTTAAATAATAAATTATTATTTATCATGCCTAAAAGCTACCACAAAAGCATATTAAAATAAACAATTGAAATTATTGTCTATCCAGAACGCTGTATTACTATTTTTTTTTAATTTATCAAAATTATAGCTATATGAATTATAAAAGTATTATGTTATTCCATTTCAATAATATGATGATGATTAAACTTTAAACTTTGTTGATTTACTGCTCGAGCATACTACCATGGTCGTCTGTTTTTATTTAATTTTACAATTATAGCTTATAATGAAACACCAAGACATTACGATATAAGTAAATAATACAGAATGAGTACATTTTTCCTCGTGAACTACTAACATGGTTTTGTCTTAATAAACTTTAAGTTTATGACGAAAACCAAGTCCATACATTGTGTATCATACAACTTGTAAATACAATTTATTGCAGTGTTTGTAGAGTAGTATATTACGAAGTTTATATATTGTATAAATCGTTAACTGCTAAGTATATATGTATAATTTATTTTAAAAATTTACACACAAAAAAGAACATAAAAATACAAACATCCCGACGACGAATAATAAAAAGCAGACTTATAAAAATGTTGTTATTAAAGACGCCAATGATATAACAATAATACAAGCCTAGTGATAATAATGATGAGCGAGACACAATGATGGTTAAAATAGGTATATTTATGACGTTTAATGTAAATAATATATAATAATAAAATAGTAAATAATATTTGTATAAACGGCTTACGGTCAATGGCACGTATGTATAATATAACATTATGAAATGCGAAAAACGGTTCATCAAAACATATATCAAACCGCTGTGTGATAATAATATTATGTACACTTAAAAATTAAATGTCTAAGCTTTGGCAATAATGAATTAACACGTAAAATATCATATCTAAAGTATAAAATAAAAATAAGTTTAAAAGTAAAAACAAGATTTCTTACTATCCAAAACGATATGTATAAGGTAGGTATAATAATGAATATATAATAATAGTTCGATAATAGCATATTGTGATTAGTCAAAGAAAAAAAAAACACACCCGATCTAAGAGAGTGACGCAGCCACCGTGTATTGTTATAAAATAATATAAATATTTCACTGTTTCCAAAAGGCGACGGCCTTTTTGAAATTGTCGGCCGTCTGTATGCGAATGGGTTCCTTGCGTTGAACGCCACTGCCGCCGGCCATACCAGGCGATGATGCACTGCCGTCGCGCCGTCCACCGTCAAAGATTATCCGGTTTGTCTTGCACACGTTACTGACTGCGGTACCTGTGGGCAGTGGTACGTCGTGAACGGGATGAGTGGCGTCACGGCGGTTTCGCGGAAGAGGAGAACGGAGATGTGTTGCCAGAGGAGAAGGTCCACGAGTGGCTGGATAAGATGAACCGCGAGTGGTTGAAGAGGATGAACCGCGTGTTGCGGGAGACGAGGGACCACGAGTTGTGGGAGGAAAAGGACGACGAGTGGCTGGAGAAGATGGACGACAAGTGAGTGGTAGGAGAGAATGGCGATTGTTGGGAGATGGAGAACGGTGAGTGGTGGGAGAAGAAGAACGATGAGTTGTGGGAGAAGGAGAACGACGAGTGGGTGGTGGAGGAGAACGATCCTGGTCGGGAACCGTGGGCGTTTCCTCAGATATGGTCGTTGGACATTCAGACGGCCGGGCGAGCATCGCAGTAGGAGACACTACGGACGGACAATCGCTAAAGCCACTGTCGCTACGAGCGTCACAAGACTTGTGGCCACTTCCACATTTCATTGTTTCGGTTATCGCAATCTCTTGTGTTTCCAAAGATGACTCGCCGGCCGACTCTTCTTCTCTCAGACTGGCCATTTTTAGCTTTTGTAAAACGCTTCCGGTTCCGCTTCCACTTCCCGTTCCTCCACCCCCTCCAGCACTGCTACCCCCGATTACACCACGTCTGCTAGCCGCTGACAGAGTGGCCATTCTGCCTAGAGCACGGATTGCGTTGCCCGTTTTCTGATTACAGCACGCAAAGCACACACAAAAAAAAAAAAAAAACACAAGCACAAAAAAACGTTTTAGTTAAATCAAAAACTACAATGTTAAATAAAAAAATATAACACAAGTCATACATCATTATTCATTATATTATACTTAAATTTACGAATTTACGGTGTTAGCCGTTAGGATAGATGTGGATAAAAAAACATATTTTTGATTATAGGGTTATTGATGTTAAACGTAAAAACGTAGTTTCATCACGTTTGCGCATAGCAAGATAACTTGAAATCATTTAAATTAATTTATGATCAGTAAAAAGGCAATTGATTTCATTGACGGGTCTTTAAAACCAACCGAATGAAAACTTGGAACCGTTTGTACTACTAACACCAAATAATTTTACAGATCAGCGGTTCTCAAACTTTGCTCCGCTGAGTCCTCAAGGCTCCGCAATTGTTTCTCAAAGCGATTCACCATAAATATCGAATGTAATATGCTTTATAGAGCACAGGCAGTTAAAACTTATAATTAAATATTTCTTGGTAGTCCGCGAGAAACAACTACTTAAAAAAGGCCTTGTGGCTGAAAAAGTTTGGGAACCGCTGCTATTGAAACGCACTGGATGAACGTCGTGCCTACAATGTCTGCTGTATTATATTACGTATACCTAAGTTTTTCGACTCCTATGTGTGGGATCCAACGAAAATTATATTAATATTTATAATATTAGTAATGTTGCTGTTGTCAGTGAATTTGTTACATTAATTTTAACGATTTAATGTTAATGTTCTGCAGTGAACTCGAAGTTACAGAATGCAGAGAAGCAGACATTTAGGTATGACGTCATCCTCACATCATGATATAACAATTATTTGATATTTATTAATAGTATGTTAAGATATCTTTAATTGTATCAACAAATTTGATAAGAATAAAAATGTTTATTTCAATATTCATAACAATACATAAAGTCTAACATGAGTGAATTTATTATGCCTACATATTACGCCCGCAGTATTAAGTTGTTATTTTTTTATTTTTTTTTTTTTTTTTGTAACATAAGAGTTTTTTTATTCAATCTGCTTCAATATAGAATAATAAGAACAATTGATGGAATAATAATTAAAATTAAAATAAAATGACAGTTTAGACAGATTGTGGAGGTCTCTAATTGGGGTACTACGATATGATAATATGAATTAATTAGTCCAGCAGCAAAGTCACCAACTAGTGTATAGTGTGAGATCGGCTGGTCTGAGAAGTAAAGATTGAAGAGTAGGGGAGAAATTAATGCGCCTCGAGGTATGCCTACTTTAATTTCTGCAGAGAAGGAAAAGAAAAAAACTTACATATACGGAAAAGAATCTATCTTCGAGGTATGATTTGAGAATCAAATAATAATGGCTAGGAAAGAAAAGTTTTAATTTGTAGAGGAGGTCTGAGTGTTAAACTCTATAAAAAGCTTGCGAGATATCGAGGAAAGCATCAGTATAGTGTAATTTTTCTCCAGGACAAATTAAGATATTAACTTTTTGAAAATTGAAATAATGTAATATCAGAAAAGGTTAAAGTAAAAGTTTTTTTTTCCATTAATTATTCATATTTTATTATATTTGAAGTTTTGGTTAGTGCAGGTATTCGAAACATAATATAAATAATTGTTAATATTATAATTGAATGATTAAGAAAACGGAAATTTATTATTTGGAAAAAAAATGTTAATGTCGATCACTCGATAACACTTTAAAAATTGTTTTTTGAGAACATATTATAATTTATTATAAGTTTAGTAGTTAAATTAAACACTGCACATGAATCATCTATAAGTACACAATATCATGCTGAACGCTATATTAAAATATTTGTATTTATACAAATTGGTACTAACCTGCCATTTTCGTCGGATGATGAACTTTTTAAGTTTATCTGTGCTCAGGATCACGCAACTCATGTCCATGTCCTGCTGCGCCAGCCACTTGTGTTTCAGACATTCTCTGGCAGTAAGTCTTAACCTGCAAAACGGGTTGCGGTCAATAAGCCATAAACCATACCGATACCGTTACCATACCGTTACCGATACAGCGGTCGTCACAAATTGACGATAATCAGAGTTCAGAA
Organism: Pentalonia nigronervosa; assembly: GCA_014851325.1. NCBI lineage: Eukaryota > Metazoa > Arthropoda > Insecta > Hemiptera > Aphididae > Pentalonia > Pentalonia nigronervosa. Next base: position 83,505 of record JACXSJ010000759.1, read on the forward strand.
ATTATAACAAATACTAAACCGGTGTGGTAAAACATAGCAGAGTAATAAAGAAAAGTATTTTAAGGTAAAGAGAATTCAATTCCATTTTACTGCGTGAAGGTAAGTATGTTATTTAATAATTTTTTTTTACATATTGTACCCGGTATGATTCGTGGATAAATTTTCAAAAATTAAAAAAAAACTAAATTGCTATGATCTGATTAATATGTTATCGCACATATTTGGTCTAAAATATTATGTTTAAAAATCATTTTTTTTAAACTATTTTGTATCGCCATTTAATAAATATTGTACAACATTTTTTTTTTAATTCTGCAGGTTTTCAAGTTCATATTCTAATGAATAATGATAATTTTCCACTTTAACGATATAATATCATGCTATGATTACATTTTATGTTATGTATTTCGCGTTTGCTTTGTTCATTCCATTGCAAAATGTCTACAATATAATTTAAAACGTATTCTGTTTTTAAAAAAATACCGTGCTTATTTCTACATTTTTGTGCATAAAATAACCAAATGCCTCTGATTACTTTTTTTTGAAGAGAGGCATATTATACAATTATATGAGTCATAGGCGCATATTATTGAAGTTCTATATAAGTCCCGAACCCTGCAACGGTGATAATATAATATACTTCACGAAGATGTCGCAGCGAAGCGGCAGAGTACAGTTATCCAAATTTTGATAAGAAGTATAATACAATACATTACCAACCTCAGAAATAAAATTCCCGAAATATTTTTAATGAGCGACTACATTTTGACTTTAATAAATTTAAAATTGTATTAATGAATTAATAATTATAATATATTAAGAAATATTGAATTAATGCTGATATTAAATTAAGCCAGGTATTAAGGTGCATTATGATATTTGTATTAAATTTTAAAGATTTTCGACTCCTGATAACTTTCTTACTAGAAAAGATGCTGAAATAGAAAATCAAAGTATGTGTTTAAAAGTTTAAATTTAAAATCACTTACATAAAAAGTTGTCGTAATTCGTAACTTCAAAAAAAAATTTTGGTTATTTTTGTTTTCTGAGTACTAATTAATTGATTTATATAAAATATTTTAACGACTTAAGATAAAAATATAATAGGTATTATAATTATTATAATGATTTTATAAATATTAATAATATAATTTATATTATATAAGTTGGCCATTTATAATAAATAAGTATAATATTTTACAGGACTACATGTCATATAATATCTCCACATAAGCCCGCTTAAATTCCCTATAGGATTTTTTTTTTTAATATTCGGCATTGGTAATAAAAAATATTCCTTATCACGTTTGGGATAACTGCACCCACCCCGCAGCGTAGGACAACCGCCGCGGCGGGTAACGTACTCTTTGCGTTTGATCAACAGCGCGCTTATGAAGTCCTTGGCGTCCTGAGAGACGGCGTCGAATGCCTCATCGTCGAAGTCGAATTCGGCTTTCGTGATGTTGGTGAACGTTTCGGGGTCGTTGTCGCCCATGAACGGCGACAGGCCGGACAGCCTGAACGCGGCGCAAAAGCGAATATGAAAAATCAGAAAAAAAATATATTGTGAAATCGGGAGAATCAAAACACGCGCCCAAAACTACACCGGGTGGGGGTGCACGTAGATATAGTAAATCAATAGTCACTTACAGCACGTAGCAGATCACTCCCACGGACCACATGTCCGATTCGAGGCCGATGGGCTCGTAGCCGATGATCTCGGGAGGGATAAACTCGGGAGTGCCGAACAGCACTCTCATCGGCTGTCCCGGTACGATTTTCTGCGCCAATCCGAAGTCGATGAGCTTGACGTAATGCGAAGTCCGCGACTGGCACATGATGTTTTCCGGCTATCGCAATAGAAGAACAAAAACCGTTTAAATGTAAGCACAATATTGTTAGAACAATATAGAAATTAATATTTCGATGAGAACATCGACACACAAATGCATTTTTATTTAAAAAAGAAAATATAAATGCACGCGTAGAAATTCTGAAGTCGTTTTGAATTTATTGAACTGAACTTCGCTCAAAGGATGATAATTTAAGTAATGAGTAGTGGGATGATTCATGTGTGTATACCGAACAGAAAAAAGCATGCACATCGTTTATTGCTTCGTACAGAACCCAATACGAAAGTCGTTATGATTATCAGTGTGGTTTTACCACTGATATACGAATTGAAAAACGATATTTAAATTTGATATCGAGCCGTAATTCAAATTCGTCTCTCTGCATCGACGCATAATAATACGAGTATAACGTAAATTTAGAGCATGAAAATAAAACACGGCAAACTTAATTTTTATAGAAAAACCTAATGGATGGAAAAATAATAAAACGAACGATTAACGCGTATTACTCGAGTATATTGGCGCAAAAATTCCCGACAAAACATTTTTTTTTTCAACACTATCCCGCCAGACCTTTGACAATACGACCCAAATACACGTGTGCAAAGTCTCTAAGGCTCGGAACGACACAATTTCCGCGAAAATTATTGTACACACAATGCCGGATAACGACTGATCCGAGTCTCGAGAACTATTGTGTGGGTACCTTTAAATCCAAGTGCACGACGTTTTGCTTGTGCATGTAGTCCACGCCTTCGCATATCTGTCTGGTGAACAGAATGCAATCTTTTTCCGTGAGCGTGAAGTCGTCGGCCACCACTCTTTCGAACAGTTCGCCACCGGAAATGCTAGAGAAGATTATAAAATACATCCGATTCAGTTCAGAGTTTTTCGACGATAGTTTCGTTCTTTAGATTAGTTTAATTAAAAATGAAAAACATATAATAGGTACACTATAAAGTTCTGTGAACTATACACAGATAACACAACACGTCAACGAACGTTATTAATTCAGGTGTGCTCTCTGGAATTTTAATTATTGTATTTTTTAAATAATACTGTAAGATTTGTATAAATAAGATCACTGCATTTTATAAACAAACGTATAATGACTAAAGCTCGAATGATTATGACTTTGCATAACTTTTTCACGCAATCGAATTATATCTGCGTATGATATAAATTCGATTCATGAAGTCTAGATTAAAAATATTCAAAAATATTTTGCATATTTTGCATAATATAAATGCATATATTGTCTGATTGATGAAAGTCATTTAATTTTGAAAATATTAACAAATAATCGTTGTACAGTCTAATCCTGATACTTAAAACGATTAACCTATGTAAAATTAAGCTTTAATAGAGCGGAAGCTAATTATTATTTTTTTTTTTTATATATTTAATAGCTGTGTGTTTTGTAATAAAGTAATTTTTTTAAACACACATTCAAAAGAGTATATAATTTTTTTTTTGAATTTTATTAATAATCCTTTTTTGCATACATTTATTGAAAAAATAAGTGTATTTAATACATTTTATGACATATAATTGCATATTTTGACATTTTCAAATGGATGTTTTAATGAAATTCTAGTCATTAATATCCGAACTTTAGTAATGACTAATAAAAATGATTTTGCCGCGGAAAAATAATTATCTGAGTGATTATATGAAACAAAGTCGTGTCGGGTAATCAAATATTATCCGTCTAAAAAAATATATAAACGTGCTTACTATTCGGTGACCAAGACCACTTCCCTGGGTTTGTCGAAAGCCGCGTCGAGCTGTAAGAGTTTCGGATGTCGCAGACAGTTCATTATGTCCACTTCTTCTTGAGCTTTTTCCTTGTCCGTTGATTTGATGCACCTGACGAACTTGGCCGCGTAATATTTACTGGACTCGCGTTCTTTTACTTTGTACACAACCCCGTATCTGCCTTTTCCAAGTTCATCGAGTACTTCGTATTGCTCGTCGAATAGTACGCCGTTTTCTATGTTGACCGTTTTCGGCGAAAGCGTATTTCCGTAATCTTTAAATTCATAATATTATAATATAATGTTGGTCAGAAAACTTTACTCATATCATATAGGTAACTATGCATAAACAACGTTATTTATTTAATATAAACGGACATGATGTTATATGCTACCTAGGCTCAATGCCCTGCTAAGCAAAAGTGCAATAAAATCCAATATATTATATAAGTTTTGAGAAAAGTGAAGACTCGTATTTTTCATTTTATTATATAAAATGTCGTAACTTTGGTAGAACATGAAAATGTTATTCGAAAACGCCATATCTATAAACCTACTTACGCCGTTTATGCTTAATAAATGTAAAGCGCCGCGTTCTTACTTAATATTTCTATTTTTTTTTGTTACTTACAAGGCGTTTTTGAAGAACGATAATTGTGCTTATAAATTACTAATTAATGTAATTTCAGAGACATTTTTTCTAAAACAGATTATATAAAATTGATAAAACTATCTCTAACTTATTTTTTAATTTTTTACGGGATACAGCACTTATGCTAAGTATAGTAATATAATAGTGAAATGAGTATCATGTGAAATAAGTTCCAAACCACTAGGTATTCTTTCAATAAAAAATACTATTTGTATGTCTAATAAGTTCTACTTTATTATTTTATTAGTCACGTGTGATTTCGGACATTATAATATATAATTAGTTGTACAATTATAATTGTAGAAAAAAGTTGTGAACACATTTTATGAGTATGTTTAAATAGAGTATTGTAGTTCAATATATTATTACTACAACATATGTTTTATTTATCAGAGTTGTCGTATACTTTCCATAAAAAAAAACCAGAAATGTTATTTATATTATCTTTATCTACATGTTATATACTCTCTCGGTTTAGGCCAAAAGGTATATATATATGTTGTAAAAGAGTTCGTTCACTTACGGGTTGTATTCAAACACTAGACAAAATCTGTTTAACTTTAAGAAAATATTTTATTAATTATTTTGTTATAAGATTATTTTAACGACACAGTATTATTCGAATCGGATACTTGTTCACGACTGACTCTTGCTTATTCTACGTTCTTGTCTTGGCGACGCAGTCGCTTACAAAAAAAAACACATATTGCTTACACTACTATATTATTGTATAATATGCTTACTAATCTAAAGTGTGTGCGAGGGTTCCTAACACCCCCAGGGTTAAATGAAAGTTCATTGCCTATTGCAAACTATATTATCCTAGGCAATGGATTTTCATGATTTGGGTTGTTTACAGTTTCATATATTATCTCATCTTCTATTGGGTTTTTATGGAATTAGATGTTTTACAATGTTTGTTTTTGATTATTAAATATAAAATTATTATTATTATTATTAAACCTATACTGATGATGCTTATTGTTATAATTATGTATAATTCATTACTTATTGTGTCCATAACGTTATTGCTTGTTTTTGTGTATTTTAATTCTTTTAGTGATTTGGATTGCTAAGATGAACAAGAAAATGTACGTAAACATATAATTAATAATTAAAATAACATGTTTTGATGCACCTATAATATTATTATTATTATATATAGCAAAGCGACAGTAGTTCTATGAAATAAAATATTATTTATCCATTTTTGTCGTTTTTTAACACACCGTGTACTCTCTTTTATCGCCCATTCCTCGCAGGCTTGTATACATGACTTGATGTACATAATATACATATGCCAATTTAATTGTATACTCGTTATTAATTTGTAAGTTGCAGTTATTGACTTTTATGGCGTTTTTTATGTAATATTTTATAAGGTAATACACGCATATTGTACCTATTTTATTGGCGACGGTTCGTTTGTCGTTTTATTCAGGCTTTCGGTTATACGAATACTCGCCGCGGGTCCAGTGGTGATGTATTTAGGGGAGTGCGGTGGGCGGAGGGAAGCGATGGAAAAAAATTCCTTTAAAAATAATTCAAGAAGTCGATACAGTGTGGGGTATCGAGTGGTGAGGGTCCTTTGTACACTTCCAGAGTCGTAGTCATTTTAATGCTCCCCACCATTCTCGATAACGTGCTTCAGATACGCTTGCACAGAACGGGACGTGACCATTATAATAACGTATAGGCACACACACAGCACATCATGATAATATAACCGACACTGCAAAATCGTAAATCGGATTTCGCCGTGGATAATATGATATCAACGAGCAGGCCTCGTGCGATGAAAACCAGTCGGAAATAAGCGATAGATAGGTAGATAGGTATGACGTCATAATGCTACCGCAGTAACGTCGAACTTATTATACACCTGACAATATACATTGCAATGATTAGGATCAGGGGCTTCTGGGAATTTGTATGTTTTTCAATAATTATTCAAAACGTGGTTTAAGTTTTATAAATATTTTATAAAAAAATTTATAATTTTAATTAGATTTTCTGGATCTGTTATTTTGATGGTTTTATATTTACGTGTATACAATTAATGTTGGTTTTATCCTCGCTGATCACTCGCATTACTACTTATTGGTACGTCGCACACCACGTGATTCCCGATAATTAAAAAACAATTATATTATAATATAAATTATAATTATGTAAACATTATATAGACGTTAAAAGAAAAGGGTTTTATTAAATACCATGCGTTTTTTTTTAAATTCATATTTACTGATTCTTTAAGGCATAAATGCATGCATATTTCAAAATTTTTTAGGGCACGAAATCTCTAGCCTTTAGGACTCATAATATATATGTTACCGGTTTGCAGTATGTACACCGGTGTGGATTCCAAGCTCGCCTCGCTCGACCCGTGCATGTTTTCCGCTCGGACTCTGAACACGTACGACTCGCCGGCTGCCAGACCACGGACAATATGAGATAACGAGTGACACCTGGACAGAGAATAATATAGAGGTCATGACACAAAACGACAATGACGACGATATTATGTTATATATCAGAGGTAGTCAAACTTTTTTCGGCAGAGATCTAATAAAAATAAACTTCACCCCGAGGATCGACTTTCATAAAAAAAGTATTTTTTTTATTATTGAGTGCCTATATACAGCGTTTTTCGGAGATAACTTAAAAATTATCTAGATATGATAACAGATAATACGTTGAGAATTTATGTAGATAACATAACATATAAACTAAAATAATCAAGATAAAAACTAAGATAATTTTGTTTTTATCTGGATAAAAAAAAAAACAGATATTATATACCTAGTTTTTAGGTCTTTAAAAACTTGATAAATTAAATTATAATATTTACACATACTTATGAACTTATATTTTATATTATTAATTATAATTTATAAAAATACAATAAAGGTTGAACTAATATATTTGAATAAAAAAAATAATGTTTAATACATATTCAGTAATTGAACATTTTAAAATTATCCAAACACTTTATATTATTGTTTAATTAATTATAGACACAATTCATTGTAATAAAATCAAGTAAAATTAATAAAGCAGTTATCTAATTATTTACAGATAATCAGATAAAAGTTTTATTTATCTAAATAAGATAAAATGATAAACATTTTTATCTAGATAACGTACAACACTGCCTATATACTATATAGGTTAAGCTAGGTGTGGTCTAAAAATAAATTCTAATACAATCGACTTTGAAGTCGTCCGCGATCGACCGTTTGGCTGCCCCTGTTATATATAATAATATATCGGATGACATAAAACAATAATACCTCTATGCGTAGCTGGTACCTACTACTCGTATTATAATAATATTATGGCATTCGATTCACGCACGCAAAGCCACGGAAATTGACAAGCGAATTGAGCAAAGGATAGGAGCGGAGCAGAACGCCGCTACGGGTATCGTATATTATATGATTATGTAATAAATAAACGTTATATAATTTATTTATATCGATATATGTGTGTGTGTTTGTTTGCATATTATAATGACTGCGAAGTATTACGACCGCTGTGATTATTCGACCAGGAAAACTTCTGCCGGAAAAGCGTAATATAGCAGGAAGTATACATAGGCACGCTATAAATTTGAAAATAATTTTCCCGCTTTCGCCGTTGAAAAATTGTTAGGTATAAAATGATGATTTCACGCGTACGAGGAACGACATGCTCGTCGAACTCTTAAATTGATTTTTTTTTTTTTATTGTAATACTTAACTGAGATCTAATATAAATTATTATTAGTATTATTATTATAACTAGGATATCGACGACCTTCAGAATAAAATATAGTGTACGATAATTTGTCGTATCCGGCGATTATATGAAAAACAATTTATTATTTTTTTTTTTTTTTTGTAAAAATTCTATTCGAGAAAGTAAAATAATAATATATTATAATAATTTATAATATTTGCGTGGACACTGCAATATGTTTGTAGGTGTACATTGTTCATAAAAAAAAAATGTGTATTATTAGTAATGAAGCACATCTCACGTAGTATAACAATTATATACAGTAATAATAATAATAATAATTTTTATTTGTTATTGTTATTATTATTCGATCGACTGTTCTTTCAACATCGCGCGTTGTCGTCCATCCGCGATGCATGATTGTAATAATCGGCTGATGAATAAATAACACATATGACATGTACATAAATAGATAGTATTACCTATGACGAGTAATATGATATAATAATATACGATATAATATATTCAGAACCAACTACCATGGCGTTTTTCTTCTTAGTAACAATATTAATACTTGAACCATTCATCAAGTACATGTAGTTAATTATATTTCTATTCCTAGTAAAATACATAGATTGGCATTTTTTTACATTAAAGCTTAGCCCCATAGAATTAAACCACAAGAACATCAAGCTCTTTCTGGTGGATAACACAATCAGTTACTGACTGAAGATTCGTAGTGGCAGAAAGGTTAGGCCTGAGAATCATATTATTCATATATTAAGATAGAATTAACCAATAACATAATAAACCTCAGAACAAGGAGCTCAAAAAGTTTAACAATATGATTTTGGATCAAAATAGGCCTATAATTCTTTACATTAGTTTTATCACCAGTTTTATGAAGAGGCATGATAGAACTAATCTTAAACAAAGATGAGAAAGTTCCCAAGTCAAGGGAATGACGAAAAATCAGCCATAAAGGAAAACAAAGAACATATTATATACGAACGTCCCCGGTAGACCATCAGGGCCAAGAGATTTTGAAGTTTTTAGAAAAGATAAATCTAGTTTGACATCATTAATAGTAAAGAAACAATTACTAGAGAGGTTAAAATGAGAGAAAGGAATTTTAGGAATTTTGTTTGAAGAGGGAGTGGCATATGCAGTGCTAAAGTAGAAAGAGAAGAGGCTTGAAATTGATTTTGTGCCGAAACCAATCTTTTCATCAAAATTAATAGTTTATGAAATCCCATTACTGGATTTATTCTATTTATTCTTCCGGACAAGTCCCAAAAAGAACAAGAATCAGTTTTAAACTTAAACTCAGTTTGAGTTAAGAACGATTTATAGCAACTTTTTATTCAAATTTAAATTGTGTTCGGAGATTAGAAAACTTGTTATAATCTCTGGGGTAACGGGATACTTTATATTTGGCATAAGCGCGCTTTTTTTGCAAAAACTAAGATTTGAGATCTTTAAAAAAACACAGAGGGAATTTAGACGAACTATAACTAACCTCAGGAAGAAAATTTAATACGCAAAAATGCAGAGCATCATGCAATGCATTGGTAGCCTGTTCTACATCAAAATACACTATAGTTTCTAACCAGTTGATAGACATAAGAAAAAAATATATGTCAAAATAGCATTCACGACAAAAATTTAAATATTTAGGAGAGTTGTTAAGAAGTGGAAGGTCCCGGTTAATGGCAAATTTAATAACAATGGCAGAGTGATAAGGGTCACATGGAACAGAAACAATTTCTGACTTTTTTTTTCTACCAAAACACTGGGGTTGTTAGAAAACACCAGATCAAGAAAACCCCCTGTTATTATTAAGTAACAGAGTTTTTAGCAATTTTAATCGGTTATTTAAAATCAGCTTTTTGGATTTAATATTGGAGGCCTAGGTTAGCCTTTGATCTAAAGTGAGACCGAGGTACTTGACTACTGAGGAGAAAGTGATTGGAGTTTCATATAAAGTGACGCTGGGGCAAGTCTGAGAGTAAAGGTTGTATGTATCAATTTGTTTGGATTAACTTTATAGCAGTATTTTGTAAACCAATATTTTATTATTATATAATATAAACGTATAAATTATTATAATATATTACTATTTTTTTATTAAACTTTGGACCTTTCATTGAGCTCAGCAACTATAGACATTAGTTGTTTGTAGGTTTTTTTAGTAGGTTTATTACTGCGGGGTAGGGTACCGTTGATTAGAACACGTGTGTATATGTGGCGAGGATTCGTCACTAGAACCCGGGAAGTCACTCATCCGAGAACTAGTGGCACCGGCTGATGCTTAACTTCAGAACTGAAGCCTACCACCATAACACAAATGTATTACTAAATAGATGACTCGCGCTAATTGACACGTAATCGATAAAATAAATTAATATATAATAACTATTTAAAATATTATTGCTATTGTAGGCTTCAGATGCGCCGTTAGAATGTAATAATATAATAGTATAGGATCCGATTGCCAGGCGGTAAAGGATGATTCAAAAAAAAAAAAAATTGTCACTCACTTGTCAGCCACTAGTTTCCAATCAGACTGGTTGAACGGTCGGACTTCCACGCCGTAACCGGTGACCATGCAACCGCCGTCGTATGCCGGACTGGACCACGTTACGTCCGCACTAGTCTCTGACACGGAAACAACAGGTCTGCCGGCCGGTGGGTCCGGAGGTCCTACACACAGAGTTCGATAAAAATATTATAATTTGTCGACTGATAACAAAGCAATAGCACAAGTATTATATATATATATACTTAATTGTTACTTATAATTAGGGCTAGGAGTCAGTAGATGTTTTTCAATAATCATTCAAAACACAGCTAAGTAATATAGAAATCTGTTTCATAACAATACGAATTTATATCCAACGTTAATTATAGTTATATATTTTATATATTTGACCATTTATGACATAAAGGTTTTATAAAAAAAAATGGTATAAATTAGCTGAACCGCAATGCGATGCTATATATGTGGGAAAAGGAAATATTATTTAATCGATTGTTTGTTATTCAAATGTACGACAAAAGGCAATTCAATTTCCTTGTGTAGCTTATAGTCTCAAAAACTAGCGGACCGATTTCGACGAGAGTTTCAGAGATCATAGTTGATTATAGTTAGAGATAATACGTCCGATGCCGATTTGTCCGTTAACCGAACGATAGACTAAAACCGCGATGCATCGAGTAAGCGCCTTAAGTTTGTTTATTTTTTTCCCTCAAAGTCGCATTATACAGCTATACAGTGTAAACTTATAACCTAACCTAATATTAATAAAAAAAAATACTAAAATACATTATTTTATTATATTGTAATAGGTATATATTATTATACTCACGACGCGCAATAACCGACCGTGTAACTGTTACAATATAATACTATTTCGTATCGAACAATAACCGGTTCGAATAGCCCGCAAAGTTTTGTCAATATTAATTTGTAAGTATTATTATTTTGTTATGACGATTACGTCTTAGATCATATTATGAACATTATTGCACGAGATCCAGACGATCAACGACGATGCGAACGAGACGCGATACTCAGAACCACGGTAGTGATAATAGTTATTTAATTAATGTTATATTATAATTGTTATTATTATTGAACCGAACGTGGATCATTATAATACCTGTGCACGCCGATACCGCGGTTATAGTCGCGAACACGTCACAGAATACGATATCGGCAAGTATAGGTACAATAAACAAGGTGCAGTGGCGGTGAAGGTGATACACTCACGAGATAATGGTTACCAATTATATAATATTATATACAAACACTTTTAACGCACACGTCGGCGAAAAAAAATTCAAAAAAAAAAAAAAATGATATTAAAAACCTTTTACACACGCGAATTCAGCCGCCGCCACCGAGTGGCTGTTATTATAATATAATATTAATAAACGATGGCGTTACGCACACCGTCTAGAGAAATAATTTGTCATTGTGCGTTACACGTATACGCCGCGGTTTCAAACTCGATGATATTCGTCCCGTGCGCTCGACACATAATAATAATAATATATCCCCACTCGTGAGCGCCTAAGTACGCCCATTATAATAATATAAGTGCACGACAATAATAATATTAACAATAATATGCCAAACGTTATTGCGATAGTACATTATAATAATATTATGATCATCATTTCGGTAAATAGAATAATAATCGGCTCCTACCTTTCCCTTGAAGGTGGCCGTATCGGCTCCAACAAACAATGTTTTCCTTCCCGTTTACAAGCTGGGAACTGGCTACGGTGAGAAGTAAATTCTCTGTAAGTATGATTAAAAATGTTGTCGACTTTTAAAAAATATAAACGAAATAAACCTAAACAAATGAATTTGTACTCGAAGAAAACTTTTTTTATACACCCCGCTCATTACTCCGTAATTTTTCCTTGTTTAAATTGATCAATACATTTCTGAATAACATATTTTGCAGATTTTTAGTTGTTTTTCCTAATATGCTTGCTTCGGGGCTTATTATTAAACGTGTCAGCCTGTATCTGCTTCAAAATTTCCATGACGAAATTGAAAATGTTAGAGCTAGTAGCTGAATTGTAGAGTAGTGAACTCCGGATTAAATTTTACGTGGACGCAGTACGGCCACTTGAACGACAGCAAGGCCACACACCCGGAGCCGATACGGACTCATTAACATCTAGAGCAGGGGTCTTCAACCTTTTGAGGTGGTGAGCCACCTATTATTTTTTTTAAATCTCGCGGGCCGTACACAGTAAATTTATATGGTAATAAGCAAAAAATTAAATTCTCATTATTACATAGAAAAAATACACACAATACTTAAAATGTGTTCGCATTTAGCCACATACGATCGATTCGTTGGGTGATGATATACAGTGAAACTTTCATACAAGGAACTTCTGTTTTACGAAATTTTCTGTTTAACGAAATATTTTTAAGAACTATAACCTTCAATATTAATTACACGTAAATTTATCTCCAAATAACGAATCTGATGTTTCTTATATAACGAAATAATTATTCGATAAAAACCGGTTTTTGTAAATGTAGTGGCTATCAAATTTTAAACATTGTTTTAAAATTATACGTAAACAATATATCCAATAAAGATAAGACATTGAAGGTAGGCAAACTGATTAATTTTACTGCAGTACTTCAATTCCAATATTGATGCAAACGGGCGTACATACGAATTTTCTCTCGTTTTCTCCGTACAAAAAAAAAAAAAAAGTCGAAACATAAATGTTTATCTATCGCCGATAACATTTGTTGTTATTTTTTACATAATACATTCAATATATAAGTATATACATACACACATATATAATTAAATTAAAAAAAGTTGAAAAAAATACGTAATTCTATTTAACGAATTTCTCCATATTACGAATTTTTTTTTGTTACTCATTCGACTTCGTTATATGGAAGTTTCGCTGTATTAACATTATTCTCATTATACCGTTCGAGTGGTTTAGTGTAAATCGCCATGACTGATCGCACTTTATCAATTAGTATTATATCGTACAAGTGGGTACGTGTTATACAATAGACATTGCGCGAGTGTACCGATGTAATATTAGTGGTATATCCTTAGGCGCAACCAGACCTCTAAAACGTGGAGTACTAAAATTATCTTAAACGCTTCATCCAGCAGACCACGCCCCCCCCCTACTAAAACTACACGATATTATAAATTACAAACCTACAATAATCAATACATTAAAACTTATACACTTCATATTAATGATGAAGGCAAAACAAATATATTCCCTTTTTATTATTTTAAATTTAGATTTGTCCGATAATACGTTAATGTAAAGCTCGTGGGAGTTTACTTGTAGGTATAATATTACAGTTCGCCGAATTATTATTATGACTTATGATCAAAATAGTTAAACAAATTTTCAATAAATATTTCATAATTAAAAAACATACAATCGATGGTATTTCACGTAAATCATAATAGTTACCTAAAAATAACAAGGGGTGTTAAAAACCCTTTTGCTCCCCTCCTCCCCTTAGTTACACCAATGGGTTATCAAAGAATAGAATATATTATTATGGTGAATAAAACCATAAAATCATTGTAGTTTGACGCATGCGTGAACAATGATGATACTATAATACCTGCAGTCTGCACCATCCCGGGAACGGATGATATGAAAAAATATTAAAATCTCTATTTTGACAGTATATTATCGAATTCGTATATCATAATTACCACATGTAAAAAAAAAAGTAGTTGCTCTGTGTCAAATATTAAATCTGTTTCCCTATGTTATATTATGGCTCGTCCGGCGCGTATCACGGGACTTCCAACGCTGAATAGGCCTACTACAACGTCTGTCATGACGTATCATAATAATATTTATAAAATAATATGTCAATGTATATCGTACCTTCGACGGCGACCGAGGCGAAGTGGAAATCGTTGCCGACTCCGTTGTCGACGCGGACGACGTACTTGCCACAATCGTCGGCCGTGATCGAGTCGATCGTCAGACTGGACACGCCGCTCTCGTTGGTTATGCACAGATGCGCGTCTGATTCCAACACTTTGCCCTGTGTACGAAATAACATCACTGTATATTATTATTGTGACGATTTCGAAGTTAGCTGATGCTCTGTTAGGTTGTAATAATAGTCACTATTATAATATTATCATACATATAACAAACGATCGATAGGCTTTTCAAAGGCCTATTATTGTGGTTTTATTTATCAATATTTTTTTTTTGTGATAAATTCACGGTATACCGTCGATATCGAATAAAATAATAAACTCTTATCGATATAAATACTGTTTTTTTTATGATTAAAAATTCAACAAATTTAAATTAATGATAATAATGTAATAGGTGTCTAATTTTATTATTCGCTATCACAAATTGAAACATTTTTTTTTTGCTTTTTTACCATATAATAAAAAAAAAGTTTTTTATAAATATATATTATATTGATCTTTTTAACCAGTAGGTAATAAATATCTTATCTCTGTGGATGATTATACACAATATGTTGTTATTAATATTGACTCACCGCTCTCAGCCACTGAACGCACGGTTCGGGATCGCCCCGGTACGACGTCTCCAAAACCACTTTGGCGCCACGCAGAACGGTCGTGTCACATGGCCCTCTGAGTATGGATGCAGGAAGTGCGGTTCTGGTGGCAACCTTGGAATCGCACGAGGTTTTTTCTCTAACGTTCTGCTGCATATTGTTGTTCAGTTCTATGACCTTTGGCGTCTGATGTTCGCTCGTCATCTCTGTGCGATGATGATAACAATATATACTAATATACATTATAAACACTCATCGGAGCCTAAGGAAAGGGGAAGGGGTAGCAAACTGGGGCATTTGACCCCTGGCTTTTTGGAATTTTTTTTTCAAATTGAGTATTTTATTACGATAAGTTATTATAACAAATTAAAAAAGTGATTTTACAAAAAAAAAGGTCACTATTATAAATAATCATAATAGCCAAGTTGACAAAAATGTTGTACTTAACGTATTAACAAATTTCCCCCTCCCCCTAGACAAATTTCTGCGGGCACCTATCGTGATAGCAATATATTTGCATTTAAATGTATGAGAAGTAGCAACATTTTTCACACGAAATTTGTACAAACCGTTTATAACGAGTTGTCCACTAGACATGGCCTGACCGAACGTGTTGGTCACTTTGCAACTGTAAGTGCCGCTGTCCTTGACGAAAGGATCGATGATCAACAGACCGAATTCGCCGCGGTCTTCAGCCACCACGTACTCAAAGTCCGCGCAGTCGGGAACGGGCACGTCGTTTTTGAACCACGAGGCGTTCATAGGAACTGCACCTGAAAACGAAAAAGCAAATAATATGATTAGGTAACGTTGCAGCAGATGCTTTATCATCAAAATCGTATAATAATATATTATATTATTATTATGTAGTGTATATTATATTATATAGTCTCACCTTGGAGTCTTACGGTCAACTGGACCGGTTCTCCTTCGTCGGTGGTGCGTTTAGGAACAAGACCCTCGACGAATATCGGAGGTTGTAGATACGAGTCTGTGGCCGGTTTCGAGTCGAACACGCAGAGTTCCGTCGTGCACCTGGTGACGCCGGACTCGCACCTCGCCACACACGTGTACACGCCCGTGTCCTCCGACTCCAAGTTCGATATCGAAAGTCTCGCCGCCAGATCGTCCAGGGACGAAGTCACCCGACCGTCGGGCTTGACTTCCACGTCGTCCCTGAGCAGAACGTATCGTGATGTTGTTTATTTTTTTTTCTTTTTTTTTTTTGGGGGGGGGGGGAGGAGAGAGAGCTCGGTAGCGCACTGTTTCCGCACGTTAGTTAAAAGAGCGTAAAACATATAAATTTCAAAATACTTCGCATCCTGACACACAAGAGATAGCCTTATAATTATAATGTTAATTTCCGTCCAATGATTGTTGTGAAAATTTTGAAGGGGTAGGAACTGAGACACAATACCATTCAACTCACAGGGTCAAGGAGTATAATTTGTTTAAATAACATCACTACAATCATAATTCGTGACATCCTGCAGGGATATATGCGCCACTAGGCCAGGTTGGAATAATAGCTGGGTTAATAAGTATACTCACTTGTACCAGGTAACGTCGGACATGGAGTTCCCACTTATGTCACAGCTGAGAGTGAATTTTTCACCCGCACAAGCAGCCGACCCGGACTGTCTCCTGCCGTTAGACGACGAAGTGATTTTTACGTCGTTTGTAGGTTGATTGTGTGCTGTTGAAACATTCAAAACTAATGATTATTTCCGATCCCGTAGTAAAAATTACGCAAAACGTGGACGTAACATTACTATTAAGTTATTATAAAAATTTAAGAACCACATACGGATAAAAACGATCTATGGTCGCGATTGTTACATATTAAGTATCTAGGTAGGAAATAAACTAGAAATACGCCTAGAAATAAGGTCACATCTCAGCAATACTTTTATCAAACGATTAGTCACGCTCGACGACTACGGTAACAATATTTTTAAATTTTAAATTACCTAACGTGTCGATAAGTCGCTTGTATAAATTCTCGGACACGACGATCGATCGTACTTCGCTCATGCATAGGCTATATACGCTCAAGATATTTTATCAGTGATTTAAAAAAAAACGAGAAAAATACGGGAAACATTACATATGTTCCAACATACTATAAAACACGATTTACAAGCCTGAATCTATATAACCGTTTAATATAATATTATTAATTACAAACAAAAATTGATGTGGTCTTGAAAGGATTAATTGCAATTGGCTATGGACATCATTCTAACTATTGGTGGATTTTTCGCAAAATTTGTTCTATATATTGTCGGATGAAAAGAACCCCTTACCTAGTATTACCTGTAACACGAATGCAGAGTCTAGCAAACGGGGAACGTCAGCATGCCCAAATATTTCGTTAATAGGCCTATAACAGTGCGGTGGATGAGCAATATTAATAAGACAGTGACCAGCGAAGCCGAGAAAACGATTCTGAACTTAATCAAGTTGTAGCATATTCTTTTTGGTATAAGGGTACTAGACAATAGATCTGTATTCAATCAAAGACGTAACTAAAGCTTTATACAATGCCAATTTTTGAGAATTGATGTTTTGGCAGTAACGCCTAATGAAATCGATTACACGGAACGCCTTACGTGCAACAAAATCGATATGTAATAGGAAATCGAGTGAAGGGAAGCCAAAACATTTTATATCATCCACTCGTAAAAGAGGCAGCCCGTCTAGACAGTAGGCAAATCTTAGTGTATCCCGCGTGCGAAAGAAGGACATTACCACTTGCTAATATTAAGAGATATAATATAATATGAAGCTAAAAAAAATACTGTCACATAACTTGGCTGCCCGTTTCGGTATGCGATTCGGTTTATTGGTATGCGCCTGGCCATCGCAGACGTTGACATTTTGACTTTTAAATACTCACTCAACACTTCGAGACGGGCCGTGGCTTGGATTTTTCCGAACTTGTTCTCGACGGTGATCCGGTAGATACCTGCGTCGTCGGAAGTGACGTCATATATCTCCAACGACCGGTGGTCGTCGTCCTCGCGAATTCTTATCCTGCTGTTAACGCCGATCGGCTGCCCGTCCTTTTCCCACGACGACCACGGCGGCGGGTGGCCGGACACGCTGCACAGGAACCGAACCGTTTCGCCGACGTCGGCGATCCGGTCGTGTAGTACGGCATAAAATTTCGGCGCGCTGCTTCGCTTCAACCGTTTGGTACACCGGTCGTTCGTTTCACCTGCAAGTATTTTACAGTATTTGCTGAGGGCACCTCTTTTATGGGAGGGATAGGAGAGGAATGAATATTTCAAGTGTTTTTTTACACCATTCAAACGCGTATTGCTCAAACTTAAAATAATAATATTGATTTTCAATTTTCTCAAATCTCATAAACTTAGAGACTTAGAAATACATTGCATATCATTTGAATACATACTTAAAACGTTTTTTCACCAATACGAGATATAGGTAATATTGTTATTAATTTACAATTTTTCTTACCTGCTAAAATTGGTGAACCAATTATGGTCTTTCGCTGTCCGTTCGACTGGGATGCCTTGGCGGTCTCTTGTGAGTCTAAAACATTTTAATGTCGCATATTATAATACAATTATAGATGTAGTCGTGTCTAGACAGTACTGCTGGTTTTTTTTTTTTTTGAAAAACTCACCTGACAACAATGTCAGTCGCGCCGACGTCGAGTCTTGGCCCAGTTCGTTGAAAGCTGTGCACGTGTAAAGACCTTCGTGCAACGGGCTCGCAGTGGATATGTCGAGACGAGCCGTGTCACCGTCGACCAATTGAGACTTAATCTGTTTGCCTAATCTCACCAACTTGACGGGAGGCAAAATAATAATAAACCGTAATATTACAATTTTATTTAAGTTTATGTGCTCAGCACTCACAGTCATAATAATATTATAACATAAAATTTTAGGTATTGAATCGTTCCAATCGTGTCACGCTAATATGAATACATACTTTGCCGTCTTTTTGCCATCTAATGTCCGTCTCTTGCGTGATGTTCAACTTGCACTCGAATGAAACGCTGTCGTTCTCCCGGCACTCGATATCGACCAGCCCTCGACTTATTCTCGGTAACCTTTCCACCGTTCTAAACCGACAGACATAATAATATTATATGAGTAAAGGTTGTTTTAACAGCATGCTTCGAGTTTACGATATCAATAACTCGATAGTTTATAATAATAATATACTATATATATTGAATATGAATCGTTGTGTTACGCGCGATGCGACTTACGTGTGGTTGGTCCCATTTTCCATTTTTTTCTTGCAGTGTCCTGGGGAAAAAAATTAAAAATTAATAATTAATATGTATAGTTCGGTGACTGCACGCAGTATCGCATTAGAAACGACGCGACGTGCGTACGCGAAATTTAACAAGTTACAATATGCGACGATTCGTTTTCGAAATTTGGTTTGACGTATTATAATAATAATATTATTATTTGCGATTTAAGTATTCTCGTCAAACCACATCGTGACGTATATAATATAACAACATTACTATTGTAATAATATATTTGTTGGTCACAATCGTGGCTGGATCGCGGGTACTTGACTATACGGCGGCGTCGAGATTGTTTTACTAATTTCGAATCGGTGACGTCACGAATACAATACAATAATAACAATACCGCATTTGTACGCGCGTTCGATGTAAAATAATAACAATATAATAATATGATTGCTGTTACATGATATGAAATTATTATAATACTATCTGTGCACTAGCTTCGGCCGACCTGTCGAGTAGACTTGAAGAGATATTAGCGCTTTGATCTGTCCATGCGGATTGGCGGCCTGTAGCGTGTACGTCCCCGTATGTGTCAGTTTGGCGTGAGGAA
>JACXSJ010000759.1:103517-172738 GCA_014851325.1 Pentalonia nigronervosa
TGTGAAATAAAATCGTAAGAAATATAATATCCACAAAAAAAAAAAAAAAAAATGCCGCTATAGCAGCTGGTATAGTCAAGTGAAATATTAATGACGACCAGACGGTCCGACCAGGTTCGAGGTCCACGCGTGACTGTGACCGTGTGCGCACCGTTCGCACACCGACGTGCATCGTACGCGGCTTACCATCATAGTATATAGGTATTGGTTACTGCGGTATACTATATATTTTTTACTGTGGTTGGTCGTGCAACTGACTATTGATATTGAACGTGGTCAATTTTAATTTTTATGTTATTATTATTACTGCTAGGCACTGACAAACATCGGCTGACTATAAGAATTTAGAAATATCTCTTTACAACTACCCAAACTATAGATAATATTGCATTTTTAATTGATCGTAACCCACGGGTGACTTCGAGTTCGTGCCCGTCATCTGTACGTTAGTCGTTAGATAATAAATAATACACAGTAAGGCGTGAATTGAATATAATATTAATTTTTCATCTACTGGCAGACTAACGAATAATGTAGATAAGATGTGATATATAATATAATACGACCGCGTGTCGCGACGAAAATTCCACACATCATAATAGGTATTACGTTATTGCTCATTGACCGTATACCAAATACCAATATCAGTAGATACTACAGTTAAGAGTTAGGAGGTGCATATATTTTACGAAATGGAATTTTTTTTTAACAGTCATATAGTATAATTTAATCAAAGAAAAAAACATACAAACAATAATGTGTCGTCGATAACAGTCACATATCGATATATTAAATACATTCTAATTAATGCCATCACATTAATGTACACCCACGACAATATGTATTCCAATTTAATTTTTAAACGTATTTTTTTTTTTTATCACTTAACGCGAAAACGAATTAATAATTTATGAACAAAACACTTGAATCCGAATATTACCGGTCAACACACTATGTGTACGAATTCGGTAATCGATCTTCTGTCTCGTTCGAGTGTGTGCGAAATAAATCGATACAAAAATATTTATTTGTTAAAGTACGGGCTGGTAACCTAATGATGGTTACATTACTAGATATGATTATTTAATATTAATCATTATATTATAGTACTGGACAGTTCCCTCATATAATTGTTATCTGTGTATGTATGTATGTATCAATAATTATGTATGTCGCAGCCAATGTGTTTATTGTATCAATGCGGTATTATATATTATAGTAGGCACTATGTACAGAGAACAGATTGTAAAATATGTTATACTTACTGCATTTTAAACAATTATAAAAAAAAAATATTAATAATATTGCGAGCTTAACAGTATTATAACAATATTATATTGTGATGATGGTATTTTAATAATAATATATTATTTACGCGATCGATTGCATATTATAAAACGGCAGCCAAAATCAGGTAGCTGCGATAAGTACCAACAGGATACAGAAGACACGTCGTACGCGCTATTATATTAGGTACAGGAAAATCGCAAATCGATATATCATAATAATATCATACTACAACAACATTACAATGATGATATAATAATAATAATATAGAAACATCCTCGACGACGGTTACGAAAAACAAGTGGGCCGTGTGTCGTGTGCGTTTTATCGGAGAAGAGGACGTCTTGTCCGCCAATATGGACATGATATTGTGTGTATAATAATATATACACACAATAATGTCGCACGAGCGCACACACGATATCGTCGCACTTTAAATATTATATATAATATCGACGACTATGTCCTTATTGTCCACGCGACTGTGCAACAACGATATACCTAATAAATGTTATTATAAAAGACCAATATTAATTATTATATTATATAATGTTATTATTATTACACACGCGAAACGAGAAAAAATAATTTCCTTCCCACAGCTACCGACTGCGACGTAATATACCTACTACAACAGTAATCATATTATTATTATAGCGTTTTTCCTCCATTTTTTTATATATTTTATATCGTCACCACATACGTGGTCGAGGGAAAAAAACTATAGGACTTTATGAGTCAGGTGTCCTGACGTTAATTGTAGTCTGTATGTGTGTGTGTGTATGTGAGAGAGAGAGAGAGAGAGAGAGAGAGAGAAACGATCCGTTTTTAACGGTACACGACCGGAGCGATAAGAACTGGAATAAATTCGTGTGCACTCAGAGAACCTGTTGATCGAAAATTCCTTAGAGATTCGTTCGAAAACGTCGGTAAACGGTTACGTTTGTTGTGATTTTTATTTTTTTTTTTTTTGGGTCATTATCGCGGGACGGAACGGACGAGTGGATTTGAATTGCAGTTTATGTATTATGTAATACAATAACGGTATGGCGACAACTTTATACATGGTAATTCATATTATAATACTATTATGTTGATCCCAAAATGCTGCAAGTACCTAAACGCATAATATTATTATTGCCATAGATATAGACACGGTAAAACAGAAAATATGAACGACGACGCCCGTGAAATTCGCAAACAATATTCGGACAGCAGTCGTAGATTACAGTGCGTATAGTATGGCTCTGAGCACCACTTGCGCTTAGCCGTTCGCACCGATTTGTTCTTTATATGGAGTGAAAGCCGCCTCATCCAAGGCAGACATATAACAATAATAATAATAATACTATCCCGGCAAACAGCAGCAGTGTGGTCGAAACGCCGTTGTACCAGTGAAACGTTATATTTTGTACGTGTGTTTTTTTATTTTTTTTAGCTTGTTATTATTATTATCATCATCATCATCACCGTTGTCGTCGTCGTCTTTGTTGTTGTTGTTGGTTATATCGAGAAGAATCAGCACCTTTTCGTATCGCAGATCGCGTGGTGGTGGTAGCGCCTTTGATCGCGCCGGTCGCAATAATATAATCATATTATTACCTAATTTATTATCCATATAGGATATGCTAAATCGCCGCCAGGACTCGGGAGGCCACGGCGATGACATTATATTTTTTGGAAACACCGGAGACTTCTTGAATTCTGAAGGTGTTGATGTCGTTTTGTCATAATACAATATTATTGTTGTTGCGACAAACCGACACGTCGCGTCGTATAAAATTATAATCATCATTATTATAATATTATAATACGCATGACGTGATGTGTACAACTCTGCAGTTGCGACAATATTATGACATAATAAAAATATCAGACCTAAGACCACCCGTAAGGATTATAATATAATAATGTGTTGTGGCGTCACGCGTTCGTCTTATCATTTTTTTCGTGTGATGATAATATTATTATGTTATACCTAACTCGGGGCTTATTCGATAATCGTGTTTATCTGATGATACTAAGAACTCTAAATGTGCTGAATCATCAGGTGGTGTGCTACATGCATCGCAGCCAGTGAGAGTAGTAATTTTACTACGATAACGGCTTTTCAAACGACGGCGAGCAATGATGATTTCGTGTGTGTGTGTGTGTGTGTGTGTGTGTATTTTTTTAATAAAAATCCCGAAACCCGCTATAGTTGGTGGAATATTTGAGTATTACAATAATTGCAAATTATGCGTACAATGTTTTTTATGTACGCGTTTGCATGTATGCGCATATATTATTACGGGCACGTACACGATTTAAGTGTTTAACGCAATAAAAGAAAATTGGAACGACTGCTACTGTCTTTCAATAAAATACATACTTAATTATACGGAAAATATTAGCAGAATATAACTTACTATATTATCCGTACAAACATTTTACACATCGTCACGTCATGTATATACACATAAATACCTACACGATGTAGTATTTATACCATTATATATAAAACGATAAATACTAAATTAGGTTACTATATTAAAATGAATTAATTTTACATAAAATTGAATCGAAAATGTATATCACAAAATATAATAATATTACTATTAGTATTATTATAAAGTATAAACACCCGATATTCAAAATTAATTTTTGCTATTTTAGTGTAGGTCAGATTCAATTACATCATATGGCCTATGATTATTGAAAAAAACGAAATAAATATTTTTTATAAAAATTAAAAATCATGATATGAAAGTAACTTGTAAGACAATCTTTTTGTTTTAATTTGATATGTTTCACAATACAGGAAATGTAGTACGGCTACACGGGCCAAATAAAAAGTGTACGCCAATCGCCCATCCCTGATATAGAGATAAATGTTCCGAAAATCTACTGATTTTGAAAAGTGGTCGTGTTTACATATAATTTTTTACAGACTAATGGAAGTTGAACACTGCTGCTTATATAGTGTACCTATACTATATTATAAGTTTAGCATAAACGCATCATTCGGCAGTATATTATAAGGACATATTTTAATGTTTGCCTCTTGGTTTTCTCGTACACAGTACAGACCGATATTATTGACAACGATTATATTATCAATGATAAGCTAATATGATAATTTATATGAATACGTTTATCCATCACGAATGGTTTTACTTGGTCACTTGGGTTATACCTTTATTATAGTACACTCGGAACAATATTTTAGTCGATGATTAGGCATCGGTTGCGAATTCGGCCCCGACAAAATAACGTATTCTATACCTGCAGATATCTGCGTGTAAAAAATAACGAATCTTACCGCGGATCGTGCAGAAAGTGTTTGGAAATCACGATTAAAAAGTACAACAGTTTCGAAATTAATGAATATTGGTTCTTGAAATTATATAAACGTATATAGTCATCTCATATTGAAAAATAAATTATTTTATAAACACGCGTCATTGAGGGTGGACAATATTTTGGAATACAAAAACCAAATTTCATACAGATCATTTATCATTACGAATTCGTATAAACTATCTGCGGAATGAAGAGAAAACGTCCAAACTGCAGTGTATATATATATATATATATATATGGCACGAAAATTGTAACGAAAACACGTTACGAAAATTGTAAAAAGAGTATTTTTAAATAATAAATATATTTTTAATTCGAGTAAAAACTTGTAACAATCTACACCACGTAAAAAATACAGTCAACTCCTGAAAAAAGTTAACTTATGCAATGGGAAATAGAAACTGCGCGATCGTGTTCTGCAAATAACACGACGGCACAGTCGGGCGAGGCAGGTCTGAAAGCACCAAAGTCGGTCGTCACGTTACTTGGGCCCATATAATTGTACATGCGATCCGTTGATAGATCGATTCATATTATGATACTCGTGGCGATAATATAATAATAATGATAGCAATCGTTCCTCCGAACACGAAAATGCTTGGAAAAAGTCCCGCCGTAGCTATCCATATTATTATACTGCGGCGGCGTTTTAACAATATTACATTAAAACAGAAAATTCCACTGCTGACAGTTATAATGCATCACATTATATTATATTATATGCGATATTGCATATTATAATAATATAATATAATGTACAACCCCATTAAGCTAACTATATTGTTATAAGACATCTATGCGGCAGCTGGGTCGTACTTGTAATATATAATATGTGATATATATATTATGTGATATTATGTATATGTATTCCAATACTAATGTAATGATAATTATTATCTTTTGAAATGTCCGATAGCATTTTTCTTCGGTTCATACACCTACAAGGTATGTTTATCATTCACATATGATTTATAACCATATATATATATATATATTGTACTCCGCAAATACGCGTCATTGTCAATTATAATAGACAATATTATGGTATTGCTATTGTCGATTCAGCACTAAACCGCGACGTTAATAACCGCGTTTTTATGTGACGACGATTTATATAATATTATAAAAAAATAATATGTGCACAAAGTTTCTATTGTATTTTGGAATATTTGGATTATGGAACAAATATCATATGAAAATCCATAATATGTTGGCATTAAGGATGATTATACTATATTGACAATAATATGTATTATTGTTTTGGAACAGAAATTATCGAGACAGTAAAAAAATAATTTTTAAGTCCCATGTCAATGCAGGGTTATTAAAATATTATATAACACATTAATATCTATGTCATCCGTAAATTGGCGCGATGCTTTCGAATGTCACTTTAATTTTCATCGAATTTTAAGAGAGTACGAATAAAATATCTAAATAAATGCAACAACTTAATCATTTTTGCTGCGGTTATCTATTATTTGTTCGAATATTATTTGCACTATGCCATTACTGCGTTCGAATATTCAAAATAGGTTATAATATTATTACGTACGAATAATATGTAGGTACTCGGTATGGTGAGGCTCGGGAGTAAGGCGTAACACATCTGGGCATATTTTCAAAAATGTACCAGAAAATTCATTAACACGTCCCAGGTGCATAATAGGTATATGAAAACTCGTTAGGGCGTATACTGAAAAACACGTTTAAGCGTAAAACTTTAACAATTTAAAAACAAACCCAGCATTCTAAGAATAATAACAAATAAATTAAGAAAATATACTTAATGAATAAAAAAATTTAATTTGTACGTAAATGTTGGGCAAATTATCAATTAAAAAAAAAAAAAAATACATTGAATTGTATAAGAAAAAAATAGTAAAACTTTTCGGGGAAAAAAAAATAAAATTTAGTGATTATCACCCTTTGTTTCAACTCACAGGACGTCCAAATAATAGTAGTGTGTATTAAAAAGTAGTACAAACGTATTATTGGAATACTAAATTGAACCATTCTCAAGGTGTCTTTTGGGTAACGCTAACTGTTTCGGAACTATATGCGCCCAAACGTGGTTTTATGTAGATGGGGAAATTGATGATGAGTCCAAACGTTTTGATATGTTGAGAAATATTACGGCCAAACAAGCAGCCTTCCACCCCCCTCCCATGTAAAAATATTGAAATTTAATTTTTCCATCACTCGGTACGCTATTTGTACGTATTTGTGTGACCGAAGGGGTTCAGATATTTTGAAAATCGTAGAGGGTGGAGGAGGGCTGGTGTGACGTACGTTTCAAGTTTTGGATATGACTCGGCATGAGATACGGAAAACGCTTAGAGGAATACGATGCTCAGCTGTTTAATTATGCGTAGTTTTGTTAGCTGGTATCGATCTATATTTTATGAAACCAACATCATGGTACCTATCTGAATACAACGGGTACATACATAACTATCTCCTATATTGGCGGGGCGAGGCGTAGAGAGAGATTTCGGTTTACGACGATCGGGTTTCGACGTTCGTCCGACTTTTTAATCGATGCCGACCGACCGACTGACGGATGGACATGAGACCTGTCGAACGGGTAACGATACCGTCGGCCTTGCAAGGACGCGAGTGCGAGCGATGACATAATAATAATATAATGTTATAAATTATAAGATGGTCATCGCGGGTTGCGCACTACGCGCACGCGTACTTGTCGTGTGTATAATATAATATAATAAATCGTCGAAAACCGTCGGTGGTTAGGTAAGTACGTCTCAGTTGGTATTATATAATATAATATAATATAATATGTATAGTCAGGCACATAAATCGCGAATTTTCTACGCAAAGTGACGCCAGCGAATCGATTAGAGGACACCGTCGCGCGGCATCGATACAGCGTAATATTATTAATATTATTATTATTAATATCATCAACTACCTGTTCGCAGCACTACAACAGCTGTTCTCGTCGACGACTCGCTCCGCAGAGCACCGGCGATCCGCGTGATATTTTGCAACGTTTATTTTCGGCGATAGTCTGTCCAAATAAGGACGTATAAGAAAAAAAAATATGATACCCGCGCGAGGCGGCGGCAGCGGTCGTCGCGCGTCTCGTTTAATATTTCACATTATTATTATACACCGTACGTTCGCTGCTACAATACTCGCTAATGATTGTACAACAATTTGTGGCAGCTGCAAATTAATATGATATTATATTATACATTTTGACTCCCGGACCGAAAAGTTCATCTTGAAAAAAATCCTAACTCGTTTTTTGATTATCAAACAAAAAGTCCGAAAATACAAAATATTCTATTCACAAACTTGAAATTAAAAAAAAAAAAAAATAATGAAATTAATTTTCTTATTCTTTTCGTACTTTACAGTTGTGTATAGCTATAGGAAATAATTATCAAATAAAATATTGAATAATAATGTAAATACATATATTTTAACGAATAATAGTTTATTTTTTTTTCGGACTTTTAACCTGACAATAAAAATGTGCCCGGAATTTTTGTCCGACTGCGGTAATTTAGTGCAGAATTTTTTCAAAGTGGGCTTTTTGACCGATTATCCTTATTATATCATATATAATATATATTATATATATATATATTATCCGATTATATATTTTGTATCATATTTTTGAAATGCATTATATTATACTCAATGATTTATGGCATCATTCGGAACGGTAGTAAGTTGTCAATCCTACCCCCCTGCACCGCCCACATCTTTAATTTCTGATGCATGCCTACGACCACGGTTCTATTGTAAACACTGTCATAAACACACCGCCGAACAAACCGTCAAGAAATAATATAATATGACTCGTAAGCCATTATGCGATGTACGTGATAATTATTTTTTTATACGCGTATAGGTACATAATAATATTATACATAAAATCGTTTAAAACCTGAATTTGTTATCGCGTATAACATGTACCTATGTATAAGTAGGTACTAAAGTACATAATGCACTGTCTTGCGTGGTATGAGGTGGTAATGACGTAGGATTATCGATCTAATGGGGTATATTATAATTATTATATACACATTCGAGTGCGCACGCTGCAAGGTCTGACTGCGACAACGACTCGACAGATAACATTTTTGAAAAGAATTCCATTCATTCAAAAATGACGACACGACAATGCTGCGGCTGTATAAAACATAAATATCTGGCGGCGGCGGCGAGCGTTTTTACGGTCCTATAATATTATAGTGTTATTATTATTACTATTCGGTGACATTTCGTTTTTTGTCGATAAATTCCCCGTTGAAGGTGCAGGTGTGAGAGTACGACCATCGTTGCGGAGTCGCCAGGTGTACAAAGAGTGCGCAAACAGATAAAGTGCAATAATATTATTATCAATGAAAAATGTTTCAATATAAAAGCAGGCGTACGTATTATATATAGATATTATATGCCTATGATGATGGTATGCCGTTTGATTTAATGAAATTAAATTGTATTAAGATCGCCAGACGCTAGCGCGGTAATAAACAGTAAATTATTGCGTGTGCGTGCACAACAACGGTATGACATTTTATGGTATATAACGTGATTTATCTCGAGTAAACACCTAATGAAAACACTTGCAATGCGTACCTATACAGCGTATAATAATAACGATAAAAATAATGTAATCGACTTTTACTCCATATTATTATTAAAACGTCCGTCTCGACGCGGTGCCAACGACGAGGAACTATATATTAAACGGTAAATCGAGGTAGGCATGCGCATATGACTTGCACCGATCTCGTTTTCGGAAATGGTAAAAATCGATTCACGAGAAAAAGACCGAATGACGCGCGTCGTCTGCAATCGCCGCGGAATAATATAATTGAAATATATTTCGTCGGCATAATAAGACCGTAAAAACGAAATCTTCGATTTCCAAATACCGGCAGACCGATCGAACAGCGCATAATATCATCGTGAAACGCACACATCGTCGTTGTATATAATATATAGTCCATCGCGGGCGAGAGCATAAAAATACGATAATAACTGTAGGTATATAGATAATAGCCGCTTTAAAAAATGTACACACAGCGACGGTTTTGGAAACTTTTTCGAAAGTATAGCGTCGCGTAGAGTCATACCACTATACACTGTGGTTCAATGCCACGCGTGCTTACTTCATTGTGTGCAATAATATGTATAATCATTTACGTATTATATTATGTACACTTACACACACACACACACACACACACACACATTTATCCTCGCGTCGTTTCGTTAAGGTGCGAAAATAATAACGGCCATTCAACGTCCGAATCGTTAATAATAATTGAATAATTTCGGGCCATAGTAGGTCACATTTTTTTCATTTTTTTTTCCGCACAAACAAACTTACAATGTCAAACCGTGCGATGTGTGTTATTTTTCAGCGTCATCTTTTTAAACATACATTTTTTTTTTCCCATTTCACATTATATTATTATATTATTATGCCCATGTCAAATCAAGGATTCGCGCTGTAGTCTTACCATAACTAAAAACACCGCGGTACGTTGTGGGATAGTTTTTTTTTTTTCACTCTCCGACCATTATTATTATATTATCATCGTATAACGCATTTAACGGTCTCACGATAAGTGCCGGCAAGGTCGGGCACGCACATGTAGGTATAATATTATTATTATTATTGTCGTATAGTATACCATAAGTACGGTTATATGATAGTAGTACGGATTCACTTAATCGCTACTGACGCGGGTTAACCGTGAAGCGCTCTGCGATGAATATCGCCGCGCTCATAAATCATCGGCCAATAAAATTATTACTTATATATTATATATATATATATATATTATGCATATAAGTACCGCAGGCGTGAATATAAAACCGCATACAAATATAACAGTTGTCGTGGTTATTGTTTTAAATGAACCTAGCCAGAGTGCTGCCAGCTATTAATTCGTGTCTAACATATAATCGGTGTAAACGATAATATTATTATGTTATATTATATTAGATGGGTACAATAATATTGCGACGATACATGAGGGGTATACCACACCCCGATAACGCCACAAACCAACCCCGTTTTACGAATCGTGTTTATTTTTATTCACCTACTTGGCGACAATGGCTCGACAAAGTGTGATTGCGCATTTTTTTTTTTTTTAATATTTAACTAATCGTATCTCAGACCGTATCCGATAGAGACTATATCGTAATACTAATAATTGTGTAATATTTTTTTGTTTATCCGGCAAAACAGTCGAGGAAAACGATTATATATTGTCGCAACGAATATAATATTATGAGCATTGGCCAATTAGAATAAAATTGCGCTCGCGTGTCTGCTTGTCGTACTCTCCATTTAACAGACACGACAGCAAGTTAAATAATTGTAGTCACTCTACTAGTGCATTGTTGCAATCGACTATAAACAATACCTTTGTTACGAGAATGCTGCATGGTACGTTATTATAATATACATATACACTGCGTAGAATATTTTTTATTTAAACTCTAATTAAATAATATCATACCTGTCAAAATTATTCTTTGTTTTCTAAACGATCACATTAAACGAAGCCCGACAGTGTATATTATATTTAGAAACGTATTTGAGTGGAGCGATAGGAACAACCGCCCACTCCCCCTAAAAAAATTCGTATCATAAAAATGTTGACGTTATTACATCCGTTGAAATTTGCTGTGAATATTAACGCCGCTAACTCGACAGAAAGATAATGGTCAACATTAAGAAGTTAATAGTTTTTAAATTTGCATGATGTTTTTTACTATAATATTACCACCTTTGTACAAGCCCAACTGCTTTTATGACTGAGCTTTTTTGGCGAAAAAAATGTTAATGTAGATTAGCTTTATTCATACGGATATAGAAATTTCCATTCAAGACATCTTAAAACGGTTTGCTAAAATCAAAAAGAGACACGATGATTTGATTTTATAAAAAATAAATTTATTATTAGTCACATATAACAATTATTATATTTCTTTATTTATTAAAAATACACAAGTGCGTATAATAAAAAGAACTTTTGGAGGATTTGAACTAGTCCTTAAAAAATTAATCGGCCTCCCCCTCCCCCCCCCAAGATAAAATGTCAGATATTATTATGATTTCGTTCAAAATATTATATACTATTATTTAATAATGTATATAAGTACTATATAATTATTGTATCATAATTTCATTGTGATAAATGATAATGGTTTCCATAAACACGTGCGATAATAAAATAATTATTCCAATGCCAACATACAGTCACATGACCTATATATATATATAATATATAAATTATACAACGAAGTAATTAAATAATAAATTTTTAATTGAACGACTCCGATGAAAATATTGTGTATTTGTATATAAAAGACAAACATCGGTTCAATAGATATCGAACGAAATCAAAGAATTTAAAATATATTCCGAATCGTGAACTTTGATTGTCTACAAAATATTATAAAAGAGTTCAGTTTTTAATCATATTAGTTGTTGACATAAAAAACTGTAGTTCAAACGTAAATTATTACGATGTCCAATATATTGCATTTCGATATATGGACTAAGTTTTATCAACAACAACATATTGTGTAATTTGATTAATAGTAATAATAATAAAAACACAGATTAAATTAATACTGAAACCGTGTTCTACTTTTAGAAAATTTTAGTGATCCCTAAAAATTAAAAACACAAACTATTTTAATGAAGTTACATGAAAAATTATACTTGATGTATGTAATTTTTATTTATTCTACCTATTATATTATTTACCATGATAAAATATTTTAATCGATCAAAATAGAAATTTCTGTTTGAAATAAATTAATTTATTAATTGAAAATAGTGTTTGCAGTTTGTATAGGTTTAGGCCTCTAATCACTAATATTTTAAAATATAATTTTCTATATTAATAAATATTAAACTTAAATACCTTGTATTGAATTTCTATCGAATTTAATTGGTGTACAGTAGTTTTATCTGTAGGATTATTTATGTAATAATGTTTTATTCACTTTCTATTTTATCTATGAATTCTTTAATTAAGTGCCAAATTAAAATGCTTATCTACATCTCAAATAGTTTTTAATTAATTACTTTTTGATTTACTTTGTCCAAAAAATAAGCTTGCTTGGAATTCATAATTAATTAATACTAAAAAATTTCAAGGTGTTTCGTAAAATCAACGACTTTATTATAAATATTTTATTTTCAGTTTTATTGGGACATTTAAAATGTTTAAATCAAACATGATACACGGAGGACTTCTACTCAGAGAAGAAGTAATTTGTGTAAAACTCGAAATGTATTTTCCTAAAACTGGTTCTTTTATACAGTATTATATTTGGATTGTTAATCTAAAAAAGGAAATACTTGATTTATGAACATAATCATGTGATTTACGATGATTATTAGGTACTGACAATAAGATACACCAAAATTTGATTTTAACAATGACACATGTGAAATTTCCTAATAAGTAATTTAAATGGGTACCTATATATGTAGTTACTAGTTAGATAAATGTATGGTTATAACATATAGGTAGTATAAACTAGAGGTTACTGTTGGTATATTCGATATTTTATCATGTTTGATTGTTTATAATTACTTTGGCGCCTCTTCAGTTACTCGCAATTTATATTATTATTTCAACTTCTAAACTATGCCCAAACATAGAATTATTGAACTTGACAGTTTACAATTAAAAGGCCCAAACACGGGTGATTCTCTCAATTGATTATAATTATCGAATAATATTATACAATATATTAGATACTACAATAAAAATCATTCGGAGTAAAGTAATGATTTCAAAGTATTATATGATTTGTCGATACACATGATTTGATATTTTGGGGTTAATTAATTTCTTTCCAATTAGAGATCGATGAGATTTGTAGGTTCACCTTAAGCGGAAATCTACTGAAACGGTATAAACCAGGTGGATATCTACACATACCTAATATATCAATGTCTGATTATGTCCGAAAATCATTTTAAATCTTGAATAAATTATTAAAATAATCAACGTGCTAATGTATGTCAGTCACGTTCGGTTCGATTGGATAAAAGTCCTCCTTGTACACGATTCGTGTATGGCAAACATGCGATAAAAAGATGTAAATAGAGAAAGAGATAGTGGTGGGGAGATATGGGTGAGATGTCTGAGTGCGGGAAACGTGTCCCATTGGGAACACGCTTTGCATAATTCGAGGACGACACTATATTTTTTCCATCTATTTTCGCGAGTCAATATTGTAAACAAACGACGACGCGTTACATACAATGGCAATTAGAAAGCTAATATATAGCGCCCTGCCGCCGTCTCCGTAGTACACATCATGCCGTCGAATTCCTTTTGTGTGCCCGTTATAAGGCAAGTACACTCTCAGTACTACTTAACCTAACCCGACCTAACCTTCCACGGAGACGGCCAATACGGTATATCTTATGAGTCTCGCGCGACTCTTTGGGTGGGAGGAAGAGAGAACAGGAACGACATACGGTGTAGATTTATCACCGTGCGAGATAGCTGCGGTTATGTTTTTGTCGATCAGTTAGCTACGAAAATTACCGAAATCACACTAAAAACTAAACTGTATATAAATTTTTAATAATTGTACACGCGGTATGATACCCGACGCCACGCAAACAATTTATTACATAATAATTAATAAGACTTACATTGTTGAATACAATAATAATTATGTTTACAAAACTTATTTTTTACCAAATCGTTTGAACTTTCAACTTGCACAAACAATCAACATCTTCCAATACTGCAGGACGTGAAATAATTTGTTCCCTGATGGTTAAAAACTATTTTTGGGTAGAGTTTTTTTTCAGAGCGAAGAACGTGAAGACTGAGATAATTGTGTTATGAAAGAATCAGTAATATAGTACGAGGATAAAAAAATATCTGAAAATTGCAAATCTCTGTCCTTAAAATCATTTTTACATAAACCTACTACTTATAATAGACATAGTTATGTTATCAACAATATTTGATTAACTTGAAAACAAAACACGTTAGTGCGATAATTACACTTTTATTATTGGACAAGATCGCCATGATGTGTAATTATTATGCACTTACATAGTTTTTGGAAAAATTCACACAAATAACAACAACAAATAATTATAAATATTAAATGAAAATGAAAAATCCAAAACCTTTAGAGATAACATTCAATCAAAGTTCGTTTTTACGAAAACTTGATTGTGACACAATTCATAATAAAATATTAATCTCTACATATCATTCAGAGTATTTTGCTTATAGGAGATGAGCAAGCTAATCATGCTAATATTATTAATGTTAACAAAAAAATGTTATCGTTTGTTTGCAAATATATTATTTTTATTATTGCTATTGTTTTCGGTCATGATGAAGTCCAATGCTAATGTTTTAGTTGTTAATTATTGACACAGCTTTTGCAATATTATTAAAATTAAACCGGTATAGACACGCCGTTTACACAATCCAACTACCTACCTAGTGGAGTTAAGTACGATTAAATACAGTGGAACCTCGATAAGTCCAAATTCGATGGAAATTAAATTTTGTACACTTATTGAAGTTTTTAACTTATTATAAGGTCGATAATTTGCTAAAGCCTTCGTACGGGAATGGCATTTATTGTGACTATTTGAGGTTCGACTTATCGAGGTTCCACTGCGTTTATATGTGTCCATAATAGCTTTTGAATAAAATAATATACAGGTACGGCGACAAAATGTAAAAGCCAAATGGTTTAAAGTTTGAAACAAATCACTACGACACGTATATAATATTGAGCGATTTTTGTTTTTCATTTTTCCCCATAAACGTCGGAAAAACGTGTTTGGCCCGTTATACCCTGTCGAGTACAGAGGTATACAAGTAAGTTATAGGATTTAGGGTGACCATACGTTAAAACAGGATTGTCCCTTTTTTTATAATCACGTCTTATATCGACAAACTTCAAACGGAACGCTTTTTGTCCTGTTTTTAGAAGATAGTCCCGTTTTAATCCCGTCATCTCCATATTAGTATATTACGTGTGTAATAGAAAAAATCAATTTATGAAACAAATACAAAACTGCAATATTATATAGAACAGTTTTGTACTAAAATTTTGAA
This sequence comes from Pentalonia nigronervosa, assembly GCA_014851325.1. Taxonomy (NCBI): domain Eukaryota; kingdom Metazoa; phylum Arthropoda; class Insecta; order Hemiptera; family Aphididae; genus Pentalonia; species Pentalonia nigronervosa. The sequence goes on from JACXSJ010000759.1 coordinate 119,270, forward strand.
GCCAAGATTATAACGGTGTACAGGGCAGTATTTAAAATTAAGCTGGGAAGTCGTTAAACCATATCGAGCTTATGAAAAGTTATTTTAATTGTAAAATATAAAAATTACTAAAAAAAAAAAGAGAAGATTATTTTTCCGAGAGTTAATCCAATGCCTTTGGGGCCCCGTTTATTATTTTTTTATAAAAATGGTCACCCTACACTATGTAAGTACGTGTACAATATAATATTATGCGACGTACGCCGAAAACAACGTATGTGGACTACTTACCGGGCGACCTGCAAGTCCCGTCCGTTTATCGATTTTTTTTTTTTTTTTTTTTATCTACCACCTTTAAACTATGCTCGTGTTTACTGGCAGAGAGTTACAATTTATATCGCTTAAATTAACAATCAAAAATAATTACACGATTAAATAATGATTGTATATTTCTCGCGGCCGCGACAAACACGCAAGTACGCGGACACACACACGCGCGCGCGCGTAACACACGCGGACACACACACAACTAGAGGCGACTGCACACTGAGAGTACGCGACGCGTCCATCGATCAACTGCCACCGCGAACGCTGACGATCTAGCGACTTGCACGTGGCCGTGACGACAATACAATATGACTGCTGCACATACTCTGCACATGGTTGCGAGTGTAGCGCGTTCGCCAACAGGTGGGTGGGGGGTAGGGAGGGAGGGATTGGACTCGGTACAGGCGGTTAGGCGGGTACGAAAGACCGGCGAAAATACATCGCGCGCTCAAAGTAGGTGTAGGTATGCCCAGGTACAGGGGAACCGTAAGTTTTTGCACGAGAGGAGTAGGTAAAAAATGTCGTGGGTACGTTAATTCCTACAGATGAGATGTGTGTAAACCCTTACACGAATATAAAAATGAAACGTGATGGTTAGACCGCGGATCGAATAAAACAATAAATAATTTTTCTTTCTAAATAAATATTCTAAATTTAATATACATAAATATAATATAATAATTATTTTTATTCATAAATTTGTCGTGTTTTTTTTTTAAATTTCATTTTTAGTGCATATTTTAACATAATCTTTGCATATTTTAGTATTTTATGCTGCGTATTATGTTTGCACACATACAATAGTGTTTTCAATGCGTATAATTCGCGGTTTATAGTGGTGATAGTTCCTACACGAATATAAAATTGAGATGTGGAAGTTCCTATACATGGAAAAAAAATTACTTATGTTAGTTCAATTTATTACAGTTTGATTATTATGATGTTTTTAAAATTTTTTATTACCTTATTATCAGTTAAACTACCTGCATGTATGTATTTTTTTTCACCAGCTAAATTTCATGTAGGAACTTACATTCGCACCTTATACCTATGTTATGATTCCTATGATTAGGGCTGGGATTCCAACGCAATGTCGTATTTTTTCTGGTGTTCCAAAATGTGAGTAGAAAATTTGTTTTGAGTGATATTGCAATTTTTTTGATGAAATCCTATTTTTGCATTTTTTGATGATTTTATTAGTTTTTAGAGCATTTTTCACAATATTATTTTTTAAAGTGAACGTTAGTTATTGCGATTAATAATACTTTCGAATTTCGACCGACCGTCGACGGTACGAATAATAAAACAGATATACAACACGATAATTTATCGTCGATAACAATTTTATCATAACTAGGACTTTCCGCTCAGATTATCGCCGTTGTTAAATACTGGCTTATGTATATATTATTTATTATACAGTTTATCATCAACAGTTTTGTTCAAGTAATAACAGGCAAAAAAAGTTAAAATCTATTTTTTTTTTAATTATTATTTTAGAATGAATGTGATTATTCAAGAAGAAATCCAAATTAAATTGAGTCAAAATACCTATCAACAAAATGACATATAATTTGTACTATTAAAAAAATATATATAAATTCACTATAGGTAATATAATTTTAAAATTTTTTTCTGATTTTTAAATAATTAAAAATAAATTTAAAGACATTTTAACAGTGCATTCTTAGCGATTTTTTAAGGATTTAATATCGCAGCCTTGCGCATATAATATATTTACGAGAACATCGACTGTCGTATTATAAATAACGTCATACGGTACTTGCTGCGACGATTGTTGGCTAATATAATATAGAAGTACCGATAGCTTTTTAGTAGTATGGAATTGAAGCCCACCCGCTAAAATTGATGTTAAAAATGTTAGCCCCTCCCCCACCTGAAATTTGAATAAATTTCCACCTATGCTTTTTAGTGTAGTATATACATCATACCTAGCACTATAGCATTCTTTTTTATCGTAACCCGTGATGATGCCATCTGACCGATATCGACTACACTTTTTGTGACGGTGGTGAAAAACAAATTTTAGCAATATTCATCTTATCTACTTGCTATAATACCTGTTGCACATATTTTAAATACACTAGGTGTCTTCGCGGAAACTCGCCACGACGATGGCCTTACCCCGAATCTCGCTTTTCCGTTTTTTCATCGACTCGTCGTTTATATGTTATTATTATTATTTGTTTTCACGCCCAAGCAATTAGATTTTTGTTTTCAAAGTGATGAATCAGGTTACTTAACCCATTATTTTATGTGCCGGACGTTACGGTAAGTTCATCATATAGTGTTGCATTATCTTTTTTTTTTTGTGATAAAGTGAAACTAGTACAAAATTGTCTTTAGCTATGTTAATTTATTCATATTATATTTTTGATTACATAAACATATTTTATTATATCAGGAAATTATTTTTCACAGACCCACCTGGGCCACTGTGACCAATTCGGGCGCTCTGCAGAGTACGCCGGGTACAATTTTTTTTTTGCACGAGTGATTTTATTTCAAGATTATAATATTACACGGACAATAAGAGGTGCGTTTCACTTGAGAATCATGATGTGTATAATCTAACTAGGTATAGTAAATGTCAGAACTGATATTATTACGCGATATGCGTAAAACAAATTGTATTGTTCGTGAAATCAGATTTCACTTGACACGCGTATTGTGTACGTTCGTTTATGGGCACATTTCAGGACGTTGTCTACAATTAATAAATTTAATCGCATCGCAAGAAAAAAACGACGAAAATGTTCAACCGCAAAATTATTTTTTGATATTAAAATTAAAAGAGGTTTTTTGAAGATATAAGTATACGCGTTGTATTACGGATAAACTGTTTTTATAACATATATATATATATATGTCTTGCCTTTATTGCTGTATAAAAATATAGAATATTACCTATAATAATACACGTCTGATTTTTTTTTAATCTATTTCTTTTTTCCTTCCTACTTTTGGCTCTAGAGGATATGAAGAAATCGAGTACATTTATTTAGGGGGAAGGGAGGGTAACAACTTAAAATAAATAAGTACCTACTTACAGTATAAAAATGTTTTTCCTCCGTTCGAAGCAACAACTAACAATAATACAATTTAAAAAATAATAATATTATTTAAATATTTTAGTTTACCTGATAAATAGGTAGGGTAACTTGTATAGTTATTGGCACCGTAAGTATTTGTTATTGTCAGCTATTACCAGTTCCTAGCCTGTTCCGTTACGACACAAAATTTCCAATAACCAAATAAATAATATCATAATTGACATAATTCAATGATTAACGATAAATTAGTATCAGTATAATCGTATAATTAAAAGTAAATACCCCTAAAATTTATAGACAAACATAATTTCCGTGCCAATAATTAACAATTAAGACTATTATCCTTATAATATTTAAAGTAGAATAACTTAGAAACTTTATGTTCAAATTTCGATTACTGTACGTCAACATTTTCAGAAAAATCATCTGATTCTTAATTTGCATTTAAACACGTAGGTTATCAATTGAAAAAACCAATATCGATATCGCCAAAGGATACTCCTCGACTGTCGGGTAAAATCCAAACGGCCTTCGAAAATATATAGTCTGTAACTACACTTGAAAGTTGCAAAAACCATAATTTTAATAATCGCATAATTTAAACGTACAGACGGAGAGTGAAAAATCACCCTATGGCCTAGGTATATACTAATATACATAATTTGTAATGAGAAATTTGTAGGATAGCGATAAAACGTCACGCAGTATTTTATAGTTATTTTGGTACATACCCATAATATAAATCGTTTTACGCCAAGATTGAACTTTGTTTATACATTTTGACGTAAATGGCGCGTAGAATGTACAGACACAATTAATTTTGTTCGTTTTAAGTTATTGATTTAACGTTCACTCATTATCGTAATTGGCGTTGCAGACGTTATACTAAATCATTTTACTAGTCTTAATGGGTATTTTATGTAACCATAAGCTTATTTTCTCTCGACAAACAAATCCATTTTAAATGCTGCATAATCGTTTTTAATTATAGATTCCATATGCATACGTTTATTTGTCATATGGTTTCTGGTTATGGTGATCGTTTATGTTTTCGTCTGTACAGAGAACATAATAATATGAAGTATATTATGCTGTGCATTCAATGTCGTCGGTATTTTGTATTTTTGTTTTTTATATGACGTATTTTGTCATCTATGATGTCAAACAACAAAATTAATAACTGACATATTTTTACGTTATAGCGGTAAAAAAATTGTTTTGTTCTCCATATAATGTTACAATGACGTTTAGATGGCATTCAAATCGTTCAACCAACTGCCGATTATTGACTATAAGATTACAGACTACGCGAAATAACATTTCCGTCTTAATTAATATAATCTACGCAGTGTTAGATATAAATTATGCATATTAAAAAAATATTAAACTGATGGTGAAACCTATTATATTATTGTAATTAGAACTCCGTTGTTAATGACCAAAATTTCATAAAAATATACTATTATATGCCATAAAATATATTAAATATACCTATTTTTTCAACAAAAGTATGCGAAATAGAGTTATCAATAAAATTCAAAAAAAATTATAAACTCTTTTGAATGTGTATATATATATTGACTATTATTGATAGAATATAGGATAAGAAATAGGATATTCTTTATGACTCATAAACAATCAGACAAACAATATTATATTAAATTACTTAAATTATTACTATCTATTAAGTTTATTAGTATTTTGTTAAGTCTTCAAATCCAACCACCTTATAATCTATTTGTAGTAATTAACGAATACATTTTTTTTAAATCTCATCAATAATAAATTCAAAATGTATTCATTATAATATTTTGAAGGATCTGATTTTACTACACCTATTACATCAATGAACTGAGTAAGTAGTCTCTTTAAATATTTTTAGATCTCTATGCAATATTTTTATGTATATTCATTAGGCATTAGTCAATCTAATATATTATATAGGTTCTAGTATATAAATTATAATCGATATACTTTTATAAATGACTCATCAGTCTTGATTACATTTCAAATAGAATATAGTTATGGCACGTCATTGAATTTCAAATTGTAATCTCGTACAGTGAAAATATGAATGTCAAATTATTATGTTTTCTTTCCTCTGGAAAAATTTTATAAAAAATATGGAAACGGCGCGATCGACCGAGGACTCGCGTGTGTTTACGGATCGTGTTGTGCGTAAGTAGCTGTATATGGACTACCTACCTACCTACAATCATGTACACGTCGTTCTCGGAAACTAAACTTACGTGTACGGTCACGTCTATAAGACTATATAACAATTATATATAAGTATAGCGACGTTTGTGGACTCACGAGCGATGCTGAACGGTGTGGCGACGGGTCAATAAAACATATGCGTCGGCTATATCCGTACAATAATACACATTATATATTATGTTGTTTTATTACATTGTCGTAGGTACTTGTCGAAATGGGCTCAGCGGTCGTCGCAGACGACGGCCCGCCGGAGATACCAATTACCGCGCTCGTGGTGCGGATAACCGCGACCGGCGGTGGCAAAAAAAAAAAAAAGTATATTACCACATATAATATATAATACAATAGTATACGTACACTTAATACGTAGTTTTTAATGTCAAACCGACTGAAATATTGTCGGTCGTAGGCATCGCCGGCAGACGTGTATCATGCATTATACATAATATTATAAGACACCGTGGTTACCATGGCACAAGGCGTGTACTGTATAGTAAAAATGTGCGTGTCTGTATGTGCGTGTGCGTGGTGGGCACTTAAATATCATATGACGTTATGCTGTGCCTTGAATTTTATTTTACGTTACATTACAGGCCAATGCCCAAGATACGGTTAAGAAAAATACTTGGAACAACATACCAGGCATACGTTAAAAATTACATTTAAGTATTATTACGCATATAAAGGCTGCTTTAAAGGCTGGAGAGGTTCTCGTTTACTAGCCACATTATTTAGCGGATAGGGTAGTTACGGTTATAATTTGTATCATGTCGAGGGACATAGCAATAAGAGCAGACAGAAATTATCGGAATAGTGGATTTTCTTGTGAGTTTTTTTTCTCTTGGATCTTAACGTCCATCGATCTCGATTCCGTGTAATGTAAAATCAATGTACCCCGGTCGATTATTATATTCCATATAGTTTATATTTCAAATTTGAATATCATACTGTCTATATTACACTCGCGGAGAGGACGTCATTACGTCTTTGCCGGCTAAACGTTACGAAATTTATGCCAAAAACCTCACCGAAGATTTTTATATTTCAATAACTGTCTGTCTAGTCGAAGAAAGAAAAATTCGAAAATTCAAGGAAAATTCGAACGTCAAAAACACGGCTTGTCTGTGATGCCGCACTTTCGAATTCAATGAAAAATGTTATGAATATAACGCTATGTAATGTACTATGATATGGTTTATTTCTTTACCAGATAGGACTTTGATTAACATATTATTTAGATATTTATGCATAATAGTGAAAGTATTTGTTTTAAATTAAAAATAAATAAATAAAAACAGAATAATATGCTATGACGTTCTATTATGGGGGTGGTAGGACATGATAAATTATGTGGAATGTTTGCCAGATAGAAACTATGTATTACCATCACGGCCACACACGTTATTTACATACAGTATAAGAACAAAGAATATTTAATATTACAGAAAGGATGTAAGCTAGGAGGAGAAGGATAATTATGGTTTTTCCAGACACATTAATTTTTAGACACTGCGATAGTTATCACTGGCAACTGTGCGCCCTACAAGGATGATATTCGTACTTCTCGAAGGACCATCTGCACGCGTACAAAAATCTTTTAGGCGTTGAACTTTTTCGTTTTCGTCGATATACTAATATGGCTAAAATTGCGCGATTGTGTAATAATAATTTGTAATATATATACTTTTACATATTATGTACATACGTCAAAATACTAAATATGGTCTGGGTCAATATATGGCGTCGGCACTGCATATACGAACGGAAAAAAAATTATTAAAATACGTATAATCGCGTACGCTGGCCAAAACTCGTCTGCGTTCACGATATTATACAAAAGGCTGCACGACAAAACGATTATTAAAAAATATAAAATAAATATAATATTATAATCCAGCCGATTCGAAACAACGGCTACTCGTGATAATATTATACGACTTCAACGTCTCGAGTACAATATAATACGATGACTGCGTGTAATGACGTGTGAAAATCAAGTGGTTTTTGAAGCATGCTCGTCCCGTTTGTTTTAACGCCTTTATCGAGAATTTCGGAGCAACTATACGTGTCTACGGTGACATGAATTACAATAACTATATTATTATACTTTTGTTTTTATAATATAGTGGATTGTCCATCTTTCTTTTTGTACATGCAAGTTTCAGATATTTTTTTGAAAAATGTTTAAATTATAAAATCGAAAGTCAAACGAGTATTTTCTTATCTGCGTGGCGTAATATTACGATGGAAATCGCGTCTTGTAATCGGAGTCGGATCCAGGGGGAGAGGGGTGAAGGGCTAGGGGCCAAGCCCTTCCCCAAGACATAAGAATGACTATACTACTAGATTCTATCTTTGATTATTAGTTACTGTATTTATAATCAATGTATCGATGGTCTAGTGCACAGGTGTGGTAAGCGACATTTTTAGCAAAAACGAGTTAAGTATACGTACTTTATAAAATTATCCATTTGATTTTTCATATGATGCATATATAATATTGTATGGGTTTGCTTAATATTTTATACACTATAGATTGCAATGTTGTTTGAAATATATACTATGGTTTAAAAACGTCTATATTCGAATGTGGTATACTCACTTACAACAAAAGTATTTCAATAAAACTAAGTACATTTATGTTATTGTTTAGCTTCAAAACATGTTAAAAGACATAATTGTAATAAAAGTTAAATGACTACAATAAAAAACTCCAATGACTTCAACCCAAAATTCGTATAAAAATGGTGTAAACTCGTAATTAATGCCTCTATCGAACAAATATTGTTAAATGTCACTTACCACATATGTGCATTAGACCAGTGATATTCAACCTTTTTAGACTCGCGACCCACTTTTTTGGGACTGCATTTTTCGCAACCCAATCTAAGGTTTGTAGAAAAACAAAAAAAAATAAGCTAAAATTGTTTAATGCTTAGAAAGAGACTAATAAGAAGACTTATCGCGATCCACCAATTGAAGACCACTGCATTACACCATCGGTGTATCGTATTAATTGTGTGTGTGTCCCCTCCAGAACTGTGCTCTGAATCCGTGCCTGCTTGTGATACACCGTAGGTAACAATTATTATAATATTATGTATCGTGCCGCTGTTGTAGTCCTGTAGGTAAAGTGTAAGTATCGCCCACATGGCAATATATTACTTATATACTAATTGTACATAATATACAATATATAAGCACTATGCCTACGACGTGTTTCGTAGAAGTACCTAAGAATATTTAGCCTCGCGAGAGAAACGATCGCTGGCTTCCGCGATTCTCCGGATGTGCGTTGTATTTTTTCTGTCGACGCGCTTGAGTTGACGGTCGTTTGTTTCTTTGTCTGTTTTATACACCGATAACGATAGCCACGCATAATAATAATAATAATAATATTAAAATACGCGATGATATCACGACGGGCATCATTATAATATGAATAATATTATATTACGAGTCTCCAGGACGAATCGTGGACGTTTGAAACGTCTAAACGACTATATATATATATATATATATAATTATACACATATATTATATAGGTAATTGCATCAATTCAAAACATTTAAAATGGCTTTCCGTATAATGAGTATTATATTTATTTTTGTGCCGAGACGTTTTCGCATCGTCCCAAACGTGTGCCCACCCGAGCCGTCCGATTACCGAAATTATGTATGCGAACGAAGCATATAATATAGTGAGTTATATACGATTTGCGGCTGTATTCCCTGGGCTCGGTGTCACGATAATATACGACTTAAACGATTTTTAAGAAAAATCAAATTTGTTTTCTCAGTCGTCTTTTCTTTTTTTTTTTAGAGGGGGTATCTTATAAAATCGTTTAAATATATAATTTACACGATCCGATTAACAGCCAATGGCGTGTTTGAAAGGACGAAAATAAGATTCAAAATTTAAAACCTCCTACCATTTTTATTGTATTTTTATTTGATGGGGGTTTGTGGGGCTTGGGCGAATAAAAGTTCTTCCGCGAGACCTAGCAGGTAAAAAGAATATTTATGTTAGTACATGGTAGAAAAATGATGAATGTAAGTTCCTACATTGTAAAAAATTTATATATGTAATCAAACTGATGATGTCCTAAAATAGGGAACTGGAATAACATAAGTAGTTTTTTTTATCATATAGGAACTTACACATCTCAATTTTACATTTGTATCGGAATTTACATATAATACGTATATTTTTCTGCCGCGTGGAAACTTATTTATATATACGTGTCTTATTTTTACCGCGAGGAACTCGCATAACCTCATTTTTATATTTGTGTAGGAATTTACACATCTCATTTGTAAGAATTAACGAATGCATTTTTTTACCTGTTAGTCTCGTTTAAGAACTTACGATCTCTCCGGGGCTTAGTCTTTTACAGGTCTCTATCTTAGAGGTTTAAAATTCTATATTCATGCCTACCGTATAATATAAAAAATTCTAAATACATCATCGCGGTAAATTACCGCAGCCCGTGCCGTACCTACCTATACTATGCAATAATATATTGTTTTTATATTAAGATTTAAGACGTTCGCCCATCGTCCAGGTATCATCAACGAATATAGTTTGAACGCGATCACAATACTATAATATCATAACGACGGGAACATGATTAATTCGCTCGTAATAAGACTATAGCATTTGGACGTACATACGGTTTAATAATATTGCATCCTCGCCCAACCGACATTGTGCATTTCTATCATTGTCTATCTAAAATATATGGTTTATTACGCACTTGAATACGTTTGTTATTACGTGTAATCAAATCCGCAAGCCATGTATTATGTATATTGTGGCACGTTTTGCTCAGCGATACTACTTCGCACAGACCACAGCAGTTCACAAATTCTGCGATTGTTTAGCTTATCGTACTGACGATTCGACGCTCTTCGCAGAGACGACGTTATAATAATAATAATAATAATAATAATAGTGTACACAGTCAAGTACATATTTTGTTGCCTCTATATTGATTTATTATGTCACCAAACGTGTAGATGTACTCCTACCTATATTTTATATAAATTTGTTTTTAATCAAATCACATCATCTGCAGAATAGTTCTCAGCAATCCGTGATATCTACACTGTCCAAAAATATATTGTATGAAAGCTTTTTGTTGTATGCAAAACGAATTGTAAGATTCTATAATGGCCGTGGTCAGGCGCGCATCAAGCCTATTATAATATTATATAGTATATTATCTGATTTAGGTGCGGAAAGGTATAGATTTTAGCGGGAATGGTGGTGTTTTGTTAATCCAGCGTATATCGCCGAGGCGTACTTGCAGTTTTTGGATCTTCAAACGAAACAATTTGGTATTTATTTGCACTGCAGCTTATATTTATGTGATGGTATATTATTAAAATATTTCGATTGTAACGACTTGTAAGCGACGAGAGGGTGCGTTTCGGCAATCGCACTCTGTGCGTGCACCTCACAGCAGCGGCATTCGTGTCTCGTACTGTCGTACACACAATTTATGCATACATCTCATGCATAAATCGTTTTCTGAATGTATATGTATGCCTAATAAATAAGTATATACAACACATATATATTATGCACAGCATAACCGATTTACAGATCACAGTAATAATATTATATTATGTTATTGTGCGAGCGGCTTATCCTTTGCACACAAACGCGCTGCAGACATTGCAATTTATACGTATTTTATGCGCATCTTATAATAATATATACTATGGTAATACTGCAACCCTGTACTACACCCGAAGTCTTGACCCGCTGGTCAATTTGTATCCAACTGCATATAATAACGTCACTCGGCAACAGCAACTGCACATGTACCGTTTGTATTTACAACGTTTTACATATAAATGTAAATGCATGTAATATATATTCGAAATGTGTTTATAAAGTGTATATATATATAATATATAATGAATGCAACGAAAGCATCGCGGTCTCAAACAAGAAACCGCAGTAAACCTCTTCATCCAATTACAACGATTTTCATAACCTATACACATATTACATAATATCATATTATTATAAATATATACGATTTGACGGTTGCAGTGCACTTCTTGTGCAACACATTATCGATTTAAAATACTTATAGGCAGTCAATTTAATGTGTACTAGTGTTTCTATGTAGATAGGAAATATATCAAATGACGCGTTTATGAACTGATGTGATTTTACATGCTATGCAGTGTGAACTGTTTATACTTCGCTGTTATATACAATATATGTTTTCCTTTAATAATGATCGCTTATAAACCGGTGGCACGCAACGTCTAAAATGGTTTTAATTTTGATTCAAGGTTATAAACTTCAATAATAACACTAAAACGTAAATAAAAACTATATGCATTCCCTGCTAATTTTATCATTTTAGCTTAAAACTGATAAAACATGTAATCGCACTGCGGATATTTGCATACCTATATTAAGATTATATTCTAATATCGTATCGTTTTATAATTTATGATTAAAAAATGTTCTATTAGATAACCAATAATATCAATAATTTAAGCCACAAACAAAATACATTTTTTAAGTTATCTACTCGTACCTTTTGTTTGGAATCGTATACACTTAATTGATGTATGACATCGGAACCACATTTCATAAATGTACATATAATATACCTACTATTATATTATTAGTATATTGTGAGAGTTTTAGATCGTAAAAAACAAAATTTATGAGAGATTTTTTACACCTATAGGTAGCAAAATATTTATGTAAAGAATAAAATGTGCTTTAGTTTTAAAAAACGTAGTTTTTTATAATAATGTACCTTTTATTATTTCCAATGTGGAAGCTTCATTCAAGGGGATTGCACTCATTACCCAATACAGCAATTTTGATTTGCACTCGGATTCAAAAAATGTTATATACTAACACTATTTGATCATTCCATAGAACTCATAAAGTTATAAATATGAATTTTAGTTGGCAATTGCATGACATGTGTGTTAATCTCATGTATTAAAATTACAATATTTCGCAACGCATGGCGTAACTTTAAATTTAGAAATGAACTTGACATTGAACTATATAATTTCATATTATTATTTTTTTAATTATAGCTGTATTTTATTAATTTTGAAAATTAAATTCCTTCTTATATAATTGTTTATTTATTTTAAAAAAAAAATTAATATATTTTTACACTATAGCTTTTAAATTTTAACTATCTAAATATATAATATCATAATAAAAAAAATAAACTTTTAATGTTAAAAGCACAAAATATTATTCTTTAAACAGTTAACTGATATTCATTCATAAAGTGTTTTTATTATGTTTTAATCATTTAAAACCAATGGTTTAATGTAATGATTGGAACGAATGCAATTTGAACGTTAGCATTTTTTTTCTGTCCTGTGGGCAATTTGACAAAAAAAAAGTGAAATTTTTACCTCACCTGATATTTTGCAGCTATACAATAGAAGAATGGGTGACACTATGCTATTCGTGAAGAACACAATAAAAAATAATTTAATTTAAACAATCAAAATAATTTCATTTGAACTATACTTTTACTACTTGTGTACTGATGCAGAGTGACAATTTATTTCACGAAACCGCAACGAAATGCTTTCTGTGCAAATTATAATACCACTAGTATAATTATATTATAATTTAATTCATTCTAAATTATTATGAAATGTATATAATATATCTGATATTTGCATTACACATATTATAATATTAAATGTTATCATATTATCTAAACTGTTTTAGGTATACTTGAATAAGTTATACCGCTGTTTTGAAAATTACTTTTTGTTACTCACAGTCACATAGTTGTTCGTCTTGACCCGCCTCGGAGATTTATATTCATTTTTGGACCACTTGGCAAGTTTATGCGAGTGTATATATTATCGTATAAGTGCTCATTAGAGCCTGGAGGTAACTTAACACTACATGTTTAATGTATTTTTTTTAAGTTAAATGTTTCACCATTTTATCTATTGATTAAATCTAAAATAGGTACGCTTACACAACGAGCGCGATAAAATACCACACGAAGCCGATTTTCATATAGTATTATAATACTATATCGACGTTTATGCAACGCTTGTAATAGATAGTTTTATTATTATTATTTTGTTTTTTTACAATATATGTTTAGAATTGAAATCTTACAAATGTATTTGTTTTTATTTGCGTTAAAAAAAAAACTTTATCGTACCTACCTAATATAATATATTATATTAAAACGTTCCGAATGTAAAAAAAAAAAAAAACATTAGGAATAATGATTTTGATAGTCATGATATTATTATTCTAACGAATTATGAATTCGTATAATCGCGGATAAAAGCATTGTTCGAAATGTTTCTAAGCGACTTTGAGACATTTATATTTATACTCAATATTAAAATTATTTGATTTAAATAGGTGCAGTGAGTCGCAAAACAATCTTCAATTGATATATTATAAATCATTATTTTTTTTTTTTTTTTTAAATATTTAATTATTATTATGTACTCACGTCATTGCCGGCTGTGGTGACGGACAGATTTCGACTTTCTACCTACGACAAATTTGCGGGATCCGCTTAGACGTCAGTGCGAAGAACGAACACATTCTAAACAATTAACATTCAGGTATTTAGCTGCAACCTGCGCGGTGCACTTTAAAACGAACATATTTTAATACCAACATTTTATACCTAACGATGTCCAATAATTTGTGTGCATAATAGTACATACACATTCACAATTGTTTATACTCCCACAGGAAAAATAGGAAAATCACGTATCAAAATGTATTTTTAGTTTCAAATTAATATTATTGTTTGTTATCGAATCATATAATAAACTATGCGATTCTTATAATATGCATAATTATTCCTTCAATGTGTGATATCATATTATATATTATTATTATTATATATATCATCATTCCTTTTCCATGTGTGATATTTTCGGGACTTATCTACAAGTACCTTCTATAAGTATCTAAATTAAATGTTATACATTATTATGATTGGCTGCCAGCCGGTGTATTCATATTATGTATTTTAAACATTTATATTTTATGCCTCACATATATATGTATAATGATAATGACGACATTTTGAGGCTATTTAATATATCCAAATAGTTATAATATTTAATATTTTCGTGTGTCCACGAAAATGGTGTACACTCTTATAATCCAATTACCCATATTATCCTAAACATATTTTTGAGTTCTGTTTGCAGGAAATGTATGATCCAATAGTCTAGTTTCGTGTCACTTAAACAGAATTCAAAAATAAATTAAGGGTACTGAATAATATGGGTAATTTAATTATAGATTTTACCCTGTTTTCGTAGACACGTGGTGTTATAATATACAAGGCCAGATACCTTCCGTAGGTTATGATATGTATTGCACCACGTCAACAACTTTAAGAAGATGTATTGTCTCCGTCTTACAAATGTACAACATACCAAATTTGCGTTCAGTAGAACTAATTGTGTATAGTTAGCTTTAATATTAGGTTGAATTGACCTTTTATCTAACTTAAAGAACATTATCTGTGTTCTCTTGTCGGTTTTTAACAATATTTTAGTTTTTAAGTGAATTATAAACATTTTTATATCTTAGGATTTTACATACTCGTAGCTAGCTTAAATATTAAAACATCTTAAAAAAACCGACGAGAGAACACAGAAAATTAGTTTTTCCTTTTTTACTTTTATATCAAATAGCCAATCACACACAATCGGTTCTACTGAACGCAAATTTGCTGTGTTTACGTTTATAAGACGGTGACAACACATTCGTTTGATGAAGCGTCCTTTTCAGCAAACGCAAACACGCGAGACTACTACGATTCTCGACGAAATTAAAAGATTATCTATATGTACCTATACGGTCGAAGACCTTCATAACTCGAATACCTTCGTTAGTATACCAGCCATAACTCGAAGAATTTTCTCGTTCTTTGAAACGTTTAAAGTTATATTTCAGGTGCGTAAAAACATCAAAAGTAAAATTAATTTTTATCCCCCTCCCCGCGATTATAAAGTGTAATTATATACCTAGGTATGCAATAATGTGTGATATATTATTACATTACAATACGTATACGTTCGCCTTAAATCGGTAATATTATAATAAATAATGGCGATGCGAAATGAGGCGAAGACACGTCACCACCGGTGTCTACCTATATAATATATACTATTACTGTTAAAAACCGCTTCGTTTATACTTACAATAATATAATATCACACGCCGTCCGACCAGTGCGAGCGGTGTACAACAATAATAAAAGTTGCTCTGGCGGCGACGCGTGAGAGGATTAATGTATATACGCGAGTAGTATATATTATACGGACGCCATTTAGTCGTGTGAAACGCGTATGACTGGAAAGAAAAAAAATATATTTATATACGCTTCGTGAAATAAATTAAATCACTCGATGACACGTCGTAAAGTCGTTCATGTCGTGGTCCTCAATAGTTCAATATAATATATATATATATGTGTGTGTGTGTGTGTGTGTGTGTGTGTGTATGTATATATTGTACAGGGTGATTTTTTGGCCGGATGACATGCAATTGCTCGTCAACCACATCGCGATTTTCGTGCGATGTTTTAGTTAGTCACTATACGTATATAATATTAAGTAATAAATTATTATTAATTTATAACAACAGCAGTGTTCAAACAATAAATGATCTAATTTTTTACTACTAAATAGTTTTTAGTATAGGATTTTAACCCCGTAATTGATGTATTATAAACGCGCAAAAGATAACAATTATTGATATAGCAATATTCGAGCAGTATTCGAATATATATATTAGCTAGTTGGACAGCAGCGGAATGTCTACATATAATATTATACTGTTAAATTAGTCGACATTTTCGTCAAAACGATTGCATTTCCATCTTATCTGATAAATACGAAATTCAATAATAAAAAATAAACAACACGGCTCACAGTTTAAAAAAATATCGTTAGTCAAAAAAAAAATGGTTTCGGCAAATGATTGCAAACAAACGTTTACTTAGGTGGTGTGTTACGAGCACCCTGTATAGATGTTGTAAATCGGGTAAAAGTTGAAACAATTTTTGCCCTTTATCTGCGGCGGCGGCGGCGGCGGTGTGTATATAGCGTAATAATAATAAAATTATCGCGACGATGGTTAGGTTAGGTTAACGTTCTATAATCATTTACGATATAGGTAGCAATGATGATGATGATGACGACGACAATGATAACGGGATAATGGTACATGGCAACAGCTATAACTCCGCCACGATCTGACACCTGTTGCTACACTGCGCTGCAGCTGTATAATATATTATTAATTTTATTTTATATATATCATTCGAATGCGTTATAGAAAATCACTCGGCGAGTAAAATGCGAAAGGTGAGGCGAGGCGGAGAAACAATAACGTGTGTGTATTAAGCACGCGTATTAATGATCACATATTATGTACGCGATAGGCATATATAGGTATTATAAATTACTGCACGCGCTAGTTTTGCCCGGCGGGACCGTTTCGTGTTGTAGCCACCGTTTAATGGGCCCGTCCGACGTTTTATGAGTTTGAGTGATTAAAATCTCGTAAAAAAAATAAACTAAATAACCGATAATGGAAAAATTAATAAACTGCAAATCGTTTTACGACGCGACGGCTACTCCTCCCCTCCCCCCACCACCACGAGGATCCACGGTGTGTCCACGCGCGTCGGCGATTCAAACGCCAAAACAATGCGTTTATATTATTATTAAATAATATTAATGCCGTACGTAACCGAATGCCGTGGAAAAAATATTATATCATATTATTATAGATTGCATCGCGAGAGAAAAATATGAATCGTACGTCACGTCCGATTTTTGTACTATATAATAAAAAAAATGTGCTGTTCAGCGCGTGCTTTAGCCGTGACGTAAATCAAACGAATTCCTGTACATAATTTTTTATATTAGGTATGTTTGTTGTTTTTTTTTTTTTTTTTGTCCGCTTAATAAAATGTCATATTATACTCGTTCCGTACAATATCGTATTTTTTTTTACCACCTTTCCAAAATCATAGCGCGCGCATAGTAATCGTACTCAAGACGCGTATAATAGTATTAAACACACCACACCAGCTAGGCAAAGCTGGAAACATTAACGTTCGTCTGTGATGATACGATGCGGCGAACGGACTTGTGATAATATAATTTGCAAGCAAATGTGAATATTCTTCTCAGCAAGCTGAGAATGTGAAAAAATTAGATCACTATATAGTAATAGGTAGTTAGTCCTATGTTTCAAACCCATAAATGGCATCGAACGTCGCAGAAGAAACGCCGTGAGATATAGTCTGCTAACCTATTATACGTATGCTCACAACAATAATATAATATAATAATATTAGAGCGATCCTCTGCGGAAATATATGTTGTACGCTAAACATTCTTTTGACCATAATAGCAGCGAAAAATACGTGTTTACAGTATACGTATATATATATATATATATATATATATATATATAACGCCAACACGCCATAACTATACGTCATGGGAACGGCGGCCAAACTGCGTAAATGGATAGAATTGTATAGGCAGTATGATAATTAGGGTATTAGGATGTTTGTGCACTAAAAAATGAATAGAGACATGCTTATATCATGCTAAAAAAAAAAAATTGCTAAATATCAGTAAAAAAAAATTGAAAAATATGAGTGAAATATTTTTATATTTTAATTATTTAAGGAAAGTTATTAATATATACATATATATAATTATGTATTAATTCAGAAAAGGTAAAAAAACAACGGTTAAATGTAAAGTAAAAATATAATTATTTTGTAATGACTATACAAATTATTAACAATCCAATAATCTTTAATCGAATCTTCATATGACACCCTGCCATCGAAACAGGTTCCACTTTGGAAGGATGTCTAGTGAGGATGGGGATGAACCGATTTTCGCGAGGCCGTGGCGTGTTCTATGGCTAAACAGAGCAATCTTATAACATATTTTGTGTCATTCCTCACGCGAAACGAAACATTTCAACAATCATCTGGAAATTCAGCCTATTTCTACACACATATAATATCACAACTCTTGTTTAATAATATGAGATGTGTGTAGATTGGCGTGGGCCATTTTACTTTTAGGTATAATTATATAATAATAATTTCTGTGATTTCGTATATTGTATAATTATTAGTGTTGGCCAACGATATCGATATTTTTTAACGTGCCATTTTTTTTTCATATTTTCGATATATAAAGCAAAGACAAATAAACAAAGAAAAATATAAAATGCATACATAAATATTAGAAAATATGTAATTACTAATTACTAATTTGATTTTGTTCATTAATTATTTCTATTTTTATTGTTAATTATCTAAGGTGTACTGAATTGGTAATCAACTAAATAGTAAATTAGTAGTTAAAAATATATTATACCAAACAGTTAAAATTGTTATTTATGAATTCATTTAATATTACCTATCAAAGTATACGAAATACAAATATTTTTAAACATTTTTATACATCAATATATTGGAAATATTGATATTTCGATATCATGAATTATATCGTTGGCCAACACTATTCTATTATAACGCGGGCCGGTCGCGTGATGTCCAGACATAATAACCAATAACGATCGGTCACAATATATAATATACCATGTACCAGGTGGCAGGTACAGGATGTTATAAACGTCGGGAATATATAATCCGCCGGGTTGTGATAAAAAAAAAAAATAAAAATGCAAAATAATACAAACGCGGGCGCATGCCTGTACCGCGTATCTCATAAACGCCTCGTCGACAGCGATATTGTGCGTGTGTGTTATAATATTCTGTTCTATTGTTTTTGTCATTCGTTGTTAATGTTATTCTCTCCCGTGTAAAACTCTATGTAATACAATAATAATAATATTATTGTTGTACCTACACGCAAATCGAAACGGATAAGATGGCTTAGTCCGTTTTTCGATTGCGAATATTGTCGCCGCCGCTGCTGCCGGAACAATGGACGTACACACAACAATGATCGCAATAATAATAATAATAAAAAATAATTATCAAAAGCAATATAATAATAGTAATTATCATTATTATCACTGTTGTCGACGGCATCTCGGATTGTTGTACCTACCAACCATTGACGAATTTCATCACGTTTGCCGATTTTAGAAACGGACACGGCACGACAATTAATTTATTGTCATATTATTATTTTAACGATGGACATGCGCGCGTGCACTCGCGTATAATTTTATGTACCTATAGGTATTGCAGGTATATTGAACAATAAAAATAATCGATTTGATGCTTTACACACGCAATATATATTTTTTATTGTCTTATCGAAGTATTATTACGTCTTGTATTGTTTTAGGACGTTTAATTTTTTTTTGTCATTCCCGTGTGTGTATATATATATATATATAGGGTGATTCAAAATATGTGTTGCGGCAACTTTATTGATTCAAACAGAGAAAAATGTACGATACGAAAGTTTCTTGATTTAGAAACATCTTAAAATATACATGATTTGTACTTTCTATAATTTCTTATAAAGGGTTTTGGACGTTAAAAATGTATTAAAATCGTGTCTTCATATTATGTTTGCAAAAAAGCATAGGTTCCCGCATTTGAGTTTCTAAAGTCGATGAACCCCTAAAACCCGCGTATATATCGTAAAAAATTATAAAATGCACAAATCATTTTAGATGTTTTTAAATCAAGAATTTTTCGTAGCATAGGTTTTCTGAATTTTGAATATTTATGCTGTGATAAAATGTCTATAAGATAAATTTTGAATCACACTATATAGATATGTTTTGCATCCGTTCAGCAGCCGTATGGCGCCTGCTTATTGGTGCACGTGAATACAATAACAAATTTATGTGTATATTACACACAAATAACGGGTGATTACTGATTCATTAAGCACGACCGTTTTCCAGCTTTAATATTATGCATTTATTCGAATTCTGATTTTAAGAGTTTTTTTTACTCAAAAAAAAAAAAAAAAAACTATATTTAAAAAAAATTGGATTTTTTCATGCTATTCAAGGAGTGTTCTGGTCTTCAGTATTATCTTTTAAAGCGATACAAATATGCTTTTTCCAATGATAAATAGAGAACCATTTTTTGTTTACTGTAAATTCTTAAACAGATAATTTTTTTGGAAAATTTAAACGAATGTAATTCAAACGAACAGTTTCTCAGATATCACATTTTGTATTCTAAAAAATATAGTCCGTTATAATACCGTTGTTTGTAAATACTAGTGTTAACAATCAATGATACTATATCTCAGGTTTAGAAATCAAAGGGACCATAATGCCATATTAAATTGAAAAATTATAGAGTTATTAATATTCGTCTATTATCAATTTACAATACATATTTTAGGTTTCTGAATATAATAAGTAATACTAGACAAGTCGCATAAAAATGAATTAACTTAATGTCACGCCAAATGGACTAATCAAATAGGCCACTAAATCGTGTTTAAGTCCATTAACTCCCTCATTAAATGTTTAGGGATTTTTGTGCAAGTGTGCAACAAGCAGACATATGTTATAATATTACTTATAATTCATATTTTATGTAAAAAGTTAAATCATTATTAAAAGAAAATTATCCTATGTACTCTAAATTGTATAGCTGAAAAACTACTCGTCATCATTTTGATTAAGAAACATCAATATTAAAAAAAAAATTGTTGGTTCTCATTTGAAAAAAACGATGTTTGTACTTCTTAAGATTAAAATGGAATAAAAATCCTATTGAAAAATACTGTGTATATAGTCTATACTTAACCATCACTCTGTATGTGCAATGAACGATGTGAAATCATAACATTATAATACATAACTATTACGTTTAAATTTGTTAAATTTGTTTTGTTCTCTATAGTCAAACGGACGTGTGCGATCGTCATCGTCTTCTTTCCTAACAAGGACACATTTGCACGTACTTATATTGGTTTCTACCACCGAGCAGTGAATTCAATCGATTTTTCTTGTACAAAATATGTTACTATACCTTAAATGTATAATACTGCAATTCACCCAAAATTGAATTTGACGAAGTCGTCTAGAAGAATTTCTCAAGTTTATTTTGATGAAAAAAATGATGTTTTTATGACTAACGAGGGCTGAGGAAAACGAGAATTACAAAAGCATGTTTTACGATCGAATTTTGTTACCAGAACGAACTCTATTGATATTATATTATGTTTACAGGAAGTTTACGTTACTATAAAATGAGGTTTTCTTCGAAATTTATTTTTTAATTATTAACAATAATCTTCGATCAGAAATTTATTATTGGATTGAATCTATATGACTTTTATTATTCAGTCATCTGTTGTATTTGATTATTGAGACAGTGGTATCATTTCAATTTTTAATAGGAGGGGCAAAAGTTTTGACCAGCCCAACTGCATGAAACACAACTGTTCATGAATCAAAAAAAAACAAATTGCATCACTCGCAAGCTAATTTCTACTTACATTTTTATATTGTTACAATTACCATATTACATAACTTATTATACTTGTCTGAGACAAATATAGTACCATTAGCAGAGAAGCTAAATAATAATTGTGGCATATACCTCAGTTACATCATTTTATATTTTTCTAGAGGGGTCGAATAAATTAAATTGTAATATAAAACTGCTAAAACTTTAATGAAAAATGGAATATTTTTAAATAAGTATCTTCTATTATAAAGCTTTTTTTAAAATCGTGGATAAATTTAAGAGTCATCGTTTTGTTTTAATGATTTCTATGCTATCAGTATGCTATCAGCTATATATTTGAACAAAAAATCTATAAATATTAATTATATCGTGACAATAGTTTTCTAGTGCTTACACAATATTATATTTCTTCAAAATTAGAAAAATTATAGTTTTGTTATTTCATTAATCAACGGTCCAACAATTGGACTGCTTTTACAATCAGATGAGGGCAGATACCCATCTTATCCCCCTCAAATGACACCACTATAAGTGAGGATTTGTGTTACTGTAATATTACATGATAAAAATGTCCCACTCAAATATTTCTAAAAAAAATTAAATTTTAGTTGTACCGGAGGTCGAGATTGGTGCAGTCAGTTGCGACGTACCTATTGTAATAATATAATATTATAATTTTTAATATTAATAATATAAACAGTTTGAATACGGTGACTGAAGAATGATACATATAGATATAGTGGCGTCATTTGAGGGGGCAAGGTGGACATTTGCCCCCGTCTGATTTTAAAATCAGTCTAATTGTTGGGCCGGTTGTTGGTGAAATAACATGATTATAATTTTTATAATTTTGAGGAAATATAATATTGTGTATGCACTAGAACGCTTTTGATACAATAATAATTAATATTTATAGCTTTTTACCCCAAATATATAGACACGGATAATATAATTTAAAAACTCTAACAACATTACTTTTAAATGTATCCATGATTTTAAAAGGATATATAATATAACAGAAGTCACCTATTTAAAATGTTTCGATTTCTCAATAAGGCTTAGCAGTCGTGTTTCATGTTATAATTTACAAAGTTCGACATCTCTAGAAAAATTTAAAAATACGTCACCGTGTGACCATAAATATTTAGCTCCTCCACATCTTTTTTTCTGCCTATTAAATGAGGCTAATTTTGCCTCATACACGTATAGAGTAATGTGAGATGGAGAGATATATCGAGATATAAATATAAGTGGAAGTTAGCTTAGAAGCGATGCGTTCTGTTTTTTTTTTTTTTTTTTTTTTTTTTTGATGGTTTAGTTATTAAAATATAACTAATTATCTCTACATTTTACTCCTATTAAAAATTGAAATGATGCAATCAATTATAAACGATCGTAAACGAATAAGTATAGCGTAAACGCTAAATAGTGTTTCAATGATCAATATAATATATACGAAAGTCACTAATTCTTTAAACATTTTTATTTTTTTGTAAACCGCGGTAAAAGGGAGGCCGCATAAATTGCATTTAAAAACGACATTAAAAAGGGTATTACTTTCCAATTAATTCACATACTGCCGTCGTATAATATAATAGACAACTGCTGCTACGTTTGCACATTATTATTATAATAAAATACGCGTTGCACAACGATATTATGAGCTGTTATCGTCCGCATTATATTGTCGTCGCAGGAATTCAATCTGAAGTCACATTTTCTCCGTTCACGTTTCCGCGCACGATATCGCCTCGAATAATAATATAGCACTATAACACACGTATAACACGCACAAGTCATGTCACGTGCAGGCTAGTATAGTTACCTAAATGCACATGCGGTTGACGGCTTTTTCGACATTTACTGCCATATATTATTATTATACCGCCACAAAATCATTTCGTTTCGACAGACTGATTATATTATACTATATTATTGATATTATTATACCAACGACGACTATAATACAATATAAAATAATAGCTGATGATGGTAATGTTGTCGTAACGTTGTCTATAATAATAATAATATGTTGTATTATAGTGGGTAATATTATTACATTATACTATATAGATAATATGGCGGTACCTCGAGCACGGGACGACGACGGCGGCGGTTTTCGAACGGTCAGAAATCTGGTTTCGCAATAATAATAATAATAATAATAATAATAATAATATATGGCCGCGGTTCCAAATATGGGCCCAATTAACAATATATTACCCGGGTAATTGTGCGGCGGCGACGAGAGACACGGCTTTCGCAGTGCCAGTCGTATAATAATATTATTCTCATATAGGAGAGGTATAGGATTTCGTGAGTACCCCGCGGACACCCGTCGAATATAATATAATACAATATTCCCAATAATCTAATGATACCCAGTAACTGGTAAGTATATTATCATTACCATTAGCTAGTATTGTAATATTAAAGTCTAGCGACTCGCACATAATATAACATAATACGCCACTACGGTAGCGGCGACGGCAAACAAACAATGCTCTTTCGGTGCCGCGGGAAAACATGACTCTGTCTAACGGTCCGCGGCATTAAAGTCACATGATATATTATTATATTATAATATTATAATACGTATGTGTACGAAAGTACATTATTATAATATATACTTGGTTATCGGTATAACAATATAGGTAGGTACCGGTATAATATAGCTACGCGCCGACGCGGGTGTAATAAGCCTATTATGCGTCTTGCCAGAAAAGGATATTTCGTTTTTTCCTGTGCTAAAGACACGCGATAACGAGTTATCAAAAGTCCGACGGTAAGTTTGCAAAAACGATTTTTTTTTACGCTCTCGGGGTCGGTCAGAGTGAATCCCGGACGAAAAGTCCATTTTGGAAAAAGTCCGGACTCATTTTGTCGATGTCAGACAAAAAGCTTAAAAATACAAATATTCACAAAATTAAAATTTAAGAAATGTAATTGATTTTCTTGTTATTATTATATTTGATTACTATTCCTTATAATATTATACCTACCTACAGTTTACAAATATTATTAATATGTATTCAGTCTATATATAAACACCTTTCAGACTACATACGATAATAATAATAATATATTTTTAAAATTACAATTGAAAAGGTATTAAAGTAAAAGAAAACAAATTGAGTCCGGACATTTTGACCGATTACCGGTCTGAGTGTACGACGGAAAGGCGACGACATATTGTTTTGTTTTATTTTTTCAAAGATATCATGGATGGAAGTATTTACGAGGAAAATTATGTGCTTAATAATATATTAACCTAACCTCATTAGTAGATACTATAATTTTTGAAAGCGATTTGTTTCAAATTGTTACATTTTTCGCAATAGTCTCGTATATATAGTTATGAAAAAAAATCAACTAAAACGATAATAATTGTAAAACATTTAATTACTAAAAAAAATCTGGAGACTTGACAAACAACCTCTTCACGGTGTCTCTCAAGTGGTGAATGGAAAAAAAGTCCCCGAAAAAAAGTCACACAGAAAAAAAATCCCCAAAAAAAAGTCACCTGTTGCAGTATAAAGAAAACGATATTTGGAGTTCGATTGAACATTTTATATCAACGTTTTGATGAAGACAAATCTGCAAATATTCCTAATTGTTTAAAACAAATAGGCGAAAATATAAGAAAGAGATCTTTTATAACTGAATAAATACATTTTTATGTTTTTAAATAATATTATTATAAGATATTTTTTTAATTTTTAATCAATTTATTATAATTTTATATTTTATATATTTTTATATATGCAACGAAAGACATATTTCCGGGGAGTTTTTTTTTTCATGTGACTTTTTTACTGGAGACTTTTTTTCCTAATATCCTCCCAAGTAACACTATAATATAGACTGAAATTCGGGAATCAACAATGGTATGTGTGATGCTGGGAATCAATTTATACGTTATTCAAATGAGTTCGAAATAAATTAATACACAATTAAGTATAAGTCTTAGCAATCAATACTCACCCACTTCGAATTGCAATTATTGCGTATGTTACACGTGACGTTAACTAAAGACATGTGCGCGGTCTTCAACCTTAATAGTCTCGTGACTCATAATAATAGTTTTTATTTATTTTCTATGACCGATATGATGTTTAAAAAAAAATTTTGATTGATAAATACTGTTTTATATGACGTGTAAAAACCATTGATAATATAAGAATGGATATGAGGATATACCTGTTATATTGGCTTCACAAGGGGCCATGGTCTTTTTTAGGGGAGAGAGAAAGTTATATAGCAACAAGAGAGACAGACGATAAGAGGCCTTTTTTAAGGTTGTATTACTAAAATAATTTTATTTTGATAAACATTTTGAATTTACGTATTTAATGAATCTAACGTCAAAAAATGAAAAACTGACCGCCAAATTCTGACTTCATCATATACTTCAGCATACTAAAATACAAAAACCCGTGGAAAAAAATGGTTTAAAATAAGTGTGACTAGTAAAGTAACAATGGTTTATCGTTAAAGCAAATATAAATATATGGTTTTAACGATAAATAAATAAATATTATATTTATTATTATAATTATATTTATTATATGGTTACCTAATCAGTATTCTTGTTCTTACTGATATTATTAAATTCATAAAAAGAAAATCACTTTAAATTAATTATTATATTATTATTAAAAAAATAATGATTTTATTTTCAATTTTGTTAATTAATATGTAAATATTTTATGACTATGATAAATGTTTTGATTTGTTATATTATGTATACAAAAATTGAAAGCTGTTTGATATTAAT
This sequence comes from Pentalonia nigronervosa, assembly GCA_014851325.1. Classification (NCBI taxonomy): domain Eukaryota; kingdom Metazoa; phylum Arthropoda; class Insecta; order Hemiptera; family Aphididae; genus Pentalonia; species Pentalonia nigronervosa. The sequence goes on from JACXSJ010000759.1 coordinate 146,115, forward strand.
ATTGTTATAATTTATTGAATTCTATTATGTATATTTTCTGTGTTATTATTTGTTCTTTATTTTTAAAACTGTATTATCAACGATAAACGATCCCATCATATATTACCTCAACGATTGCATCACTTAATTCTCAGTTGATAATCTTTATGTCCTATATCCATTCTTATACTATTATCAGTGATAAAAACTGGAAATTATTAATATTATGTTGATTTTATTCTTTTTGTAAACTAAATGAAATACGATCAAAATGTTTAACTACATATTCTTTTTTTAAATTGTTACGAAAAAGTATATATCACAACCCAATTCTGGAGCTCACTCGACCTACTGTTTGAAGACCACTGTCGTACGGCATATTAAGGTATCAGCAACAGACGTTATAATAATAATATATATCACATGAGTCATACGTGTATAAATAAATGTAAACACTAGTTCAGTAATTTTACAAGTCACTGTAGCAAGTATGCACATTCTGATCTTAAAATGCAGTGAATAATAACAGCGTGTAATGTCATACAAAATACTTATGACTATATATGTGTAATATTTGTTATATATATCGACACAATTTCTCTGCAGATAAATATAATACGCGTAGACACGTGACACGCGAACACATTGGTAACATTAAAACCGAAATTTGTTCATGAATACCATAAATAATTGATGAAATCATTTCATGACTTAAAGTTATATAACTTAAACTTAATATCCAGCGCACGACGAATAATGTAAATTGTAATATTAAATCTTACCTTCAAACCGTCTCTGAGCCACGTGATCTTTGGCAATGGATCACCCACGATCTCTGAATCGATAATCACTTCTTGGCCTTCTTCGACTTCTTGAAATTTCGGTTTAACGACGAACTTTGGTTTTTTTGAATATCTATTCGAGATGTAACAGTAATATTGATAATATAGAATTTTGTGAAAAATTCTATTGTAAAAAAAGAATAACAACACCGCGCCCAATACACTTAAAATTTGAGTTGGATAATATACAAAACAATATTATAGAGTTATGGTTTTAATGGGGTTATTATTAAATAATATAATGTTGCTAAAAATTAAATCATCATATAATATTTGTAATAAGTCGCGTATTTTGAAATAGGCTTGAAAAATTGTCTACCATTATATCGTATTAATTTTTAATAAATTAAATAAAACTATATAGATTATTTTTAATTTGAATTGATATAGACTGTACACCATGAAATTATCAAAATTATGTATATCATATAATACCCACTACAAGGTGTATAAATTAGGGCTGGCGATATTTTCGGTATACCAGTAATTATAGATGTTTAAAAAATACCGACATCCGGTATTTTCGGTATTTCAGAATACCGGTATACCGGGGTTCGGTAATATTACCGTTGTTACCGAAAATACCGTATACCTACATTCATTATTCATTATTTTTATTTAATCATAATGACATAATAATATATTATATAATATTGTAATTTTCGTTAGGCTGGTACCGGTCTCTTTGATGAGTTTGACGTATTGGATTGGGAAAAATCTGTTTTTGGTGTAGTGTATAAAACTTTAAGCTACGTATGGAAAATAATCCATAGTCTTACTTTGTCAATTATATGCTGGTCCACAACTTTATTGTAAAAAGGTTGAGAACTTCTGATTTAGAATACTAGACGCCCTGATTGTAGAAGTTGAACGGTTCAACTAGAAACTATTATTTTTGTAGAAACTCCTCCCTCCCCTTTCGCAGTAAACAAAATATTTTGAAACTTTTAAACAATAATGAATAATTACAAATATTATTTTTAAAATACATGTTAAAGTTAAATTTTCTTAAATTGGAAACTAGGGAAACACTTATAAATTCACCGAGATCCGGTAATTACCAAAGTACCGGCAATACCGTAGATAACGCCAGTCCTAGTATAAATATTAATATATTTTACTCACAGGTGATTAATCAAAGAGATCTGTTCCATCCCCGGGTCGTTATGTTCACGTTCCACCACGTTGACATCGCAGCGACTTTCTACCGTGCCTGTGTCATTAGACACTCTCAACATATAAGTACCCGAATCCCGGTTTGTTACACACGCTATCCTCAGTTCTAGCTTTCCATCGTGATCAGTAATAATGTCTACTCTCCGTCCGTTTCTCAATTGAATTCCGTCTCTGAACCTGTAAACAAAATTTAAGCGAATATTTTTCGATTTATATATCTAAACGTAGGACAACTATATTAGTCCTTTCGATAATAATAACTATATAAAATAACACTCATTAACTAAATATTTTGTTATATTTTTGTATACTACAGATATCTCGTATGCACGTTTCGTATTTTTTTGTGGTGTAAAAATTCATTTCAATACAATAACGAATTAATTTATATATCGTATCATATAATTATTTCAATCCATTTTTTATAGCTCGCGGCTATCAATATTAATAGACAATTAATAGTAAAATTTAAATTTGAAAAAAAATATACCTATATAATACAAATTATATAATTTTTATTTCGTGTCACAAATATATTATGTTATTATTAGGGCTAGAATCTATATGTATTGGCGTGTATTTTTTGCAACTTTTGATTACTGCTTTTGTTTGAAATATCTATGAAATACGTCACGCTGAAGCAAATGGTGGTTATTTTAATTTAATTTTTTTTCATATTATTGCATATTTCAACAATAAACATATAAAATACAAGTTTTGAAATATATTTTAGCCGTGTTGGTTGGTAAAAAAAGAAATTATCATATTATGATTCCAAAAAAAAAATACCCAAGAATTTATATAAGTATAATAAACGTATAATAGGTATGTAATATGTAAAATGTAAAAATGGAAGTAATTTGGATGAAGATTTTCATTACAGTGTAACTCCAGGAGAAACCGAAAAATTTTAAAACTTAAACATTTCGTCGTGTAATATTGAACGTAGTTTTAACAAGTATAAATATACTATGATTTAACAGTCTTTTATTTTTGTAAATTGTTAACACCATAATTGTGTTATGTTATAATTTTGAATAACATCAATAGTTTATAATCATATTTTTAATATTTAAGAATTTACAAAGTTAATTTTTGCATTTTGTGTTATATTTTTTTTACATATTTTTGCATATTTTACCATTTTTTATATTATTCCTAGCCCTAGTTATTATGTAGAGAATTGTAGTTATTAGTAGTATATTATATGATTATGTTGATTTTCTGTCTTATCTTCAGATTCAAAAGGTAATCGAATAAGTTTTATTGACAGTTATATATTTATATAGAATAGAGATTATAAAATTAAAAATTTATAAAAAAACATCTTTTTTCCGACAAATTTTTATGCGCATAGTAAACTATTTAAATAAATTTGACCAGGTCAGTTGTTCGAGTTTAGCATGGTTGCCCTAAATGCTACTCAACCCATATTAGACTTCAATGTTGGCGCATAAAAAAATCTTTTGCAGTACTTTTACGACGCTCACCATTCGACTTTGGCGGGACGATACGCGTCGATTTGTGCGGTCAAAACGATCGAGTCCACAGCCTCGGTGGCCGGCGGGAGACCGAAAACGAACGACGGTACCGCCGGATCGGTGCGGTTCTTGTTGAACACTTCCAGCACACACCTCGTGGACGCCTTGCCGATCGCGTTGGACGCCACCGCCGTGTAAGCACCGCTGTCGTCGTACTTGACTCCGGTCAGCTCCAGCGTGTAGAACGAGTCCGAGTCGTCCCTGACCGGCGGCTTTCTGTCGCCATTCGTCCATGCAGTACCTGTGAAAACGAGACGCGTCATTATCGTCGTAATAATATTGTTGAGAAGCACGGTGACGAATTTTTTTTTTTTTGGGGGGGGGGGGGGTCCGGGACGGGCTCGGGTCCCGGGCTGAAAAATTTTAGGAGTGACGAGTTTTGGAGACTGATGAAAAAAAAAATAATAAAATCAATAAACTTTTTACTAGCAATACGCCAAGGGGATGAGTTACCTAACACTGTATAGGTGTACTACTTAAAATGTACTCTCTGATCGTTAAATATAATTTTTAAGATTTAAATTCATATGTAGAAATTGAATTAGAGGATGTTAGCGCAACTACTTGTTTTCTCTCTCAGACTCATGGATAGCATAGACGAAACGCTTCGATCTAAAATCGTTTTTTATGATTTTTGAGTAATCTTAGAGTAAAATTATTTCAAACATTTTAAAGGATAATATTTTTAAGGAAATTACATCGATTTTATATTTTATTATTATTATTTTAACTTTGTATTCGACTTTCAAAATTTAAAAAAAAAATTGTAAATTTAAATGATGTTTAAATTGTTTTAAGACAATATTTAGATAAATAGATGTCTCATACCCTCAAAAATATTATTCTCTATAATTTTTGTAATAGGTAATTTAATTCTAAGATTATTCAAAAACATAAATAAATGATTCAGCGTAAATGCATTTAATCTACATTGCTCGTGACGGGCCAAATAGAGAAAACAAACAGTGTACTAATATTTTCTTAATAAATTGTCCTACTGTTCTGCAGATAGATCTTTTTCGTCTTAAAAATGACCAAGAGTCTTATTTAAGATCTAGGTTTCTTGAAGAAAGGCTATAAATTTATATTATTGCTGTTTTAACCATAAAGTCAAATTTGACGAAGAAATTTTAATTACGATGATTTAACCTAATACATTTTTCAGTGCAAAAGCTCGGCATAAACACTTTTAATTTTATTTCAATTTACTCCATTCAAGTTTAGTAGTCATTATTCATTACCTATATAATAAATGAATTACAATTATGTGTATCAGTGTATGTATTTTTTATGTATCCGTAATATTATGTTTTTAGATTTTGAATATAACAAAAAGTGTACTCGTTTTAAGTTTTCGATATAATGTGTGTGTTTTTTATTTTACAAAATATATATTGCTGAAGAAATTTTTACGATGAGATAGAGGGAGATTTTTCATACATAGGACGCAAAATACTAAAATATGTCTCCGGAGCAGTCTTAAAATTTTAGCGGAAGGGCGGACAACATATTATCTACGAGAGATAACAATGTGTATAAAGTTATCTCGCCGCGCACAATCTATATACTGCAAGACGATTTTGAGGCGTTCAAAATGTTCGTTGAACAGATTGGATGATATTTTCATTTTTTGTTTTGCTTGAAATACCTACAATACGCCATTTGCGCGTGGAAAATCGAAAAATTATCAGTACTGAAGAAAATAATAACTTACCCGCAAAGTCTACCGGCAGACCGTCCTTGTACCACAGAACCACCGGCACGGGCAATCCGTTTACTTGACACGACAACCGGACAGTAGAGTTGATATCCACTCTGCGGTCAATCAGATGTTTGGTGAATACTGGCGCCGATTCTCTGAAGTCGTTGTTTTTCATTAGGCACCTACATCAATAAAATATGATATTGTAGCAAGATAATATAGAAAAAAATATATCATGTCTGTACTCCATATAATTAATACCGTTATTTTCTAGCTCGTGTCGCAATAATAATTACAATAAAAGTTGTAATTCTACCGTAGTCCATAAAGTACACGGATAGGACATCCCAAATCGAGGGCACTATATTCATTGATAATATAATAAAATAAAAATGACATTCAATGATTAATTAATTTCATGATCGATTAATTATATTATATATGACTATATTATATTATCTTATATTATCAATAATTATATTTACGCGGTCGTAAACTAATAACATATCAGGTAGTTATGTACAATATTTGAATTTGATGGTCGATGAATGATGAATGATTTATTTGTTAAAACTATAATATTTGTTGTTAATAAAAAATTCTATATATGGTATTATTTTGTTGTGTTTGTCACCAGCAGACCAGTAATAATTCCAATTAAACATTTTACAAGTTCCTATTGTCAAACTACAACTTTATTCTTGTAAATAAAAACTTATTACAAAATTATAGATTCGCAAATAATCCGAAAAGATTATTGAAACGGAATTAAATTTTAAAACATTTAAAAAGTTTTCAATTTTATTTTTTATTACTTATTACTCGTTTTGATAATACTTATGTCATTTATCACTTTGGAAACAAATGACTTCATTTGGAATCACTTGATCACTGTGATCTGATAAGAAGTCATGTCCTATCCATGTTTTTATTATCTATGAATATTATCGATATTTTTGGAGTTTTATTAAGTAATTAATTTCTATCAATGTTATTAATATCAATATAACATTAACATCAAAAATTGATATCGATATTCGTTCTTTATTGGTTGGTAGACCGATTAACAACTTTAAATTTGATGTGAGCACTCTTATTAGCCTTCGAATTGACAAATTTTCGCTCATTCATTATAGTAAAAGTATTTTAAAACCACTGAGGACTAATCCTTTGTGGATGTCTCTGCAGGTGCATCTATTCATTATATACACACAAGTGCATAACAGTTTACACATAGTAAGAAGATATTATATTATAGTAAATAATATTTATCGCTTGAATAAAAAATACGAAATGACGCAACAACAACATAAATAGAGATTATATACAATAACTCGTCACATAGGTAATTAAATATTTTTAAAAACTGAATGAAATGTCTAAAAATCCACAGAGAGCGATTACCGAGTACAACGTGTGTTTCATGAGAACAAAAGACGATAGCTGCCGAAGCGAAATCTCTGTCCGTATTATTTGACCGAATATAATATTCGTTAATTACAAAACAGTTTGTATACATTCAAATAACTGTGATTAAATTTCATTGTGACACTTGTAAAAGTATTCGACGTACAAATATTTTATAATATACAGCTGGGCAGAATGCATTTCATAATACCTATGTATACTGCTATTATACAATATGTGCGCATTAACCAATTTTTTGGCCTTGCTTGAAAATCATCTCTAGTATCGTTTTTTATTTATTTTATTACCGCATTTCAAATATTTTTGACACGGCGTTGAAGTGCACACGATTTTCGTATCAAATATTTTAACTTTTCGTTTCGACACGTTAATAATATGATAATACAATATTATATTATATTCGAGTGACGTGCACCCGAACGCGGCTGCGCATTGGTCGAAAAGGTTCGATTGATTATAGCAACCAAAAATATAAAATAAACAAGTAAATATTGGTTATTGTATGATAAATAAATAACAATGAATCATTAAATCAAATAATATTTGTAGAGAAAATTCAAACAACTATATTTTGACGAGTCAAGTGATAATAATTATAGTGCATGCCTTGTTTTAATATCTTATCAAATTTGTCGTCGTGTAGTGTAGGTACCAATGTATATATTGTTATTATAACAATAATTGTTTAAAAATATTTACTTGTGCTCCATTAATAAAAGCAAACAGCATAATTTGTTAGCTCGAGTTTTCTAATATTATACACCTAAATAACAGCGTCGTCAAAAATTAATTTTGACACAGTAGTTGATAAAAAAAAAAGTAATAATGACACATTTTTGTTTACAGTTTATTTTAAATTCACTGAATGTAATTTAGAAGGACGGACATTATGAGTCAAACATAATATAGTTAATATTATAGTTAATAAATTTCTTCAAATAACAATTAAAATAATTATTATCTGGTGTAAAATTAGGATCTTTCACTAAAATAAAATATCCTAATCATCATTTGTACAACGCAGGTATATGGAAATAATGCACTAATTATGCGCTAATAATGCTCTAAATGAAAAATAAAAGTGTCACTTTTGAAATATCTATTACACGAATCAAATGTATCCGTACGTATTTGGAATTCATTGTTCTGAAGCGTCAAAAAAAAAAAAAAAAATCTGGAGATTGGAGGGTAATTTGATAATATTATATATATTATTGTGTATCGTATTTACAGTATAGGTAGGCACTCACCCTTGGAGCCTCCGTTCCGCCTCCACAATCCTGCGGTTGGTTATCACTTGGACCACGGTCAACGTGCACACCCTCCCCTGGTCGTTCACTGCTTCACAAGAGTAGCGACCCGCGTCCCCGTCCACCGCATCCGCGATCGTCAGCGTGCACTTTCCTGCGTCCGTACGACTGACCGCGTGTCGGTTCGACGCCAGCAAAAGTTCGCCGTCTTTAAACCACCTCACCCGGGGTTCTGGAACACCTCGGACCTATAATATTATATCGAATACGATCGTCAGTATATAAATACCGCCCACGAGATCTTCGTTTCGTATTTGAACGACCCGATGAGTTAAAGGAGTGCACATTTTTTTCTCTCTTATAATGCGATTATATACAGGATGATTTTTTTTTTATCGTGAACCAATCAATATTTCAGTAAGTACCAGGAATTTCAAAATAATTTATTTTATAACTTTTTAGGTTTTACTATTTAACAACTGTGTTATGATTTTGATAATTTTAATTGCCTCTCTTATTTGATAAAACACTGTTAACTTTCGATTTTCAAATGGCAATACCTATTTCGATGACGAAAATCTATAAGCATATTGAAAAAAATAATTTTAACATTTACAGTATTTAATTCAAGTAATTCGTTTGTGACTTATTAACGTTTAAATATTCGTTAAATTTACTGCTACTGGGAAATTTATCAAACCCAACAGTAAAAACTAGAAGTCAAAACAAAATTATATCTCAGTTTAACAATACTTTTAACAGTCATAATCGATAACAACTATCTCTATTACTTATTCTAATACTTATATAATTATGTACAAAAAATCAAGAATAATTGATGTTTTATTTTATGTTGAAACGAGAGAAAGTTAAAAAAACTTTCGATGATTTGTCCTGCAACATTTCGTATGTTCTATTTTTCTATACAGAATGATTCAAAATATAAAAAAATATATAATATGATTTTTTTTTTCTTTAGAAACATTTAAAATGATTAGTATATTTTATAATTTTCACTATATTTCATAGGTGTTTTGGGCGGTCGACTTTAGAAATTTATTAAACCTTTAAATATCTTTCAAGCATATAATGAATTATGTATTATTTAATGTTGTTCAAACACTAAAATGTATTTAAAAAAATATCTAAAACTACAGGTTCCCATTCGAATTGATAATGTTGATCCTCTAAACCCCTCTGATATACCATAAAAAATTATAAAATGTATAAATAATTAAAAAAATATGTCTAAATCAAAAAAAAAATCGTATCATTTTTTGTATTTTGAATATTCGTGTGGTAAAAAGACTGTATTATAAATTTTTAATCACCCTGTATAAACTAGCCGTCCCGACCGGCGTCGCTCGAGCCAAAGTTAAAGGTAAGATTAACCTCTAGTGATTGACATACAACTTAGCCACCTGGGTAGGCAATCCGACTGCTACGGATCGCGGACAATATGCAAGCAGTATATTATCAAGTATATTATAGTTAATACACCTACGGTAGATTGCGGACCCCATGAGGTTCGTACGTATAGAAGTGAAATCAGAATTAGGCGAATGAAAAACATCGCGACGGTTGCCCGTGACAAAGATTTTTTTTATACATTTGTTTTTGTAAAAAAATGTATATTATACCGCATTCCTATTAATTATAATAGTAATAAAATATGTAACCAATGGAATTAACCCTATATATAATCAAAGATTATATACCATAAAAATCCCTTTGAAAAAGCACTTTGATCTTTTCCAGAATTTTTCAATTTTCCGACAAATTTTTCAATTTTTTCTTTTTGTAAAAACCTTATTATAAATATCAAAAAAAAAAAAAAAAAAAATGAGCTCGTTCGGTCCTTCAGTTTTCAAGTTATATATAATATATAGATTTAAATGTAAAATTATTTTTATATCATTTTCTTGTTTTAAATCTATTTAACGGCTTATTGCTAATCAGAATTTACTGGGCCAATTTAATTAAACGTTTTATCAATAAATTTATTGAAACTCGGGGAGGGGGAAGGTTAACTTCTTTTTTTCAATCCTTATAGAAGTTATAGGGTAGTTCACCATGAATTTCATTTCAGCACATGAATTTCAAATATTATTTTATTTATTTATGGTTGCCATTAGTTATGAAAAAAAATGTTTAAAAAAAAATTGTATAGACTAGTTGACCCATCATGATTTGCTATAGAATTTTTTTTTTTTAATATAATTAAATAATACCTCGCAATTTATTGTTTGTTATTTAAATGTATGTCGACAAAAGATATTGTCCTTATGTTTGTAGCTTATAGACTCAAAAACTACTTGATCGATTTTGACGAACGTTTCAGAGATTATTCTTAGAGATATCGGGAAAAAATTAAAGAATAAGTTAAATCACGTTCAAGAACAAATCAACCGAAACAAGTGGATTGACCATCTCGGTCGAATTAGTTAACAAAACTGGGTACACTGATGCTGATTTGCCTGCGAACTGAAGTAAACTAAAACCGAGATCTAGCGCTGTATTCTATATATAATAGTTAATTTTTCTCGGTCAAAAAAAGATTTTACAGCTATATATACTTATAAATTCACAAAATAATTTCGAACATATTTGAAGTATCTAACTCTACAAAGTCGTTAGATGTTTTTATAGTTTATACTATATTATAATAAACTCGGTGAAATCATTCGGTGTTCTATTAATTAACGACGTGAAATAAAATTGATGCAATTTAAATCCAATATCACATCTGCAGGTTACCATCACCTAAGTACTCGATGTTATTATTGTTTTTTAATTGATAAAAATATAATTGTCCAACATAATTATTGTTAAGTCGCACGATACACGAGTAAACAACAGAACTGACGATCGAAATTCCTCTTCAAGTCGTGCCAACCACGTTGATTCGGATGGCCGACTTTAAAATATTCCGTGCCACTGTACACCCCCACCCACGGCATACTGTTAAATTACTGTATAAAAATATTGCCACCGCGGTGGTAAAAATAAAGAAAAGTGAATTCGTTTGGTGACAATAATAATAATAATAATATTAATACGCGTACGACGCAGAACACAACGCATTCATAATATTATTATTATATTATTATTAAGTACAAGCGAAAGCGTCAAACAACAATGGACTATATAGCGATTATATTGACGTTTGGGAAAAATCAAGTGCACTTATGCACGTGGTCATCGGAACCTACAGCCAACTTTCACTTAAAACCATCCGACCTAAATTTAGCGGTTTTATTTCGGCATCGTCTCGTAAAAGTAGTGCTTGAATTGGGAAAAAATGAGAAGGGGGATGCAAAAGTGTAAAAAAAAATGTACCTACCTGATTGTTTAAATGTCTCATTGATTAGAGTATATTCGTAAGGGGTACGCATAAATATTTTTTTTAAAAAGACGAGGGACTCCTTCCCCTGCGTCTCCCTCAATGCAAGCATTTCAAGTATAAGAAATGGCGTATGATAAAAACGACTAAAGAATAAGACAGTATACATTTACGAGCATCATATTATAGAACCTATATCATGCTTGTAAATTATTTATATTTAATACGCTCTAAATAAAAGAAATAAAATAAGTGTAACACGAGTGTATATAAAATATATTTTTGTTTTTTTAACAACCATTTTTTTTTTTGTCGATTGCAACAACTTAAAAGAATCCGGAGGTCGATCACAAGTCTATTAAAGTTTATCACCCCGCCAGATATAGGTCACGTTTTCAATCGGTTGTTAATATTAGGTATGTATTATAATCGAGTAAAAGTAACGAACACTTTGTAATTCTTACATGACACTGTAAAGTTGCATTGTGCTGCAGTAAAACCCTGGTTTGCCCGGGCAATGGTTGACGGAATTCCGGTAGACACTTCGGCTCCAACACGTCCACATACCCCTCGCCTGCAACCGGCTGGCTCCATCCGAACCTGTTGCGGGCCGCCACGCGGAACTGGTACCGGTAACCCGGTTTAAGGTTGTACACGTCTATGGCATTGGTGGGAGTCATCCCAACCTGCGTGGTACACATAACACGCGGATAATGTGGATAACATGATAAACAGAAACGATTTACCGTCATAAAAAAGCGTAAATGTGAGTAAGGGGATTTGGGGTTATATATGAGCGCATACGAGGTTTCATCGATTCCGGCGGATATTTGTATCTTAGGTATGTTGATTTCGAGTATAATATACAAAGTATGGCAGAGGAAATCAATAAAATATTAAATAATAAAATATGTAATAATTACATACAATAATTCAAATACTGATGGGGGTTATTATTTTTACAAATAATTAAATAAAGTTGTAATTATTTTGAAATAGTGATTTGATGCTAGTTTAATATATTAGATGAATCTATCAAATATTTTGTTTAAATAATCGCCAATAATTATTGCTGTAAATATTTTTTACATTTTTGATGATATCCAAGACGACGACTTTCGGAATAAATTTAGAATATTATGTTTCACCAATGTAATATTATCACACGAATAATCGTCGAATTTTTTTAGCATCTTATCATCGTCAATTTTCAGTCAGAGTGTATAATATACGAGCAGACGGAACGATTGCATAAAAAAACTCCAGCACACCGTACCTGTCGCCAGCATTCTTCGTCCGCCGATCGCGTCTCCACCCTGTACACGAGCACGGTTTCCGGTTTTTCCGGTCTGTCCCACTGCAACGATATCCGGTTGTTGGCCCGGTCCGTCACGGTGGGTTCGCTGCGCACGGGGCCCGGGACTTCTGGAAAACGGACGAAAAGCGCATGACAATAATATTCGAATAAATTCGGGAGACCGCGGCCTATATATTATTATTGCATATTTGCGCAAGACGCTGAGGCTGGTATCATGACGATAACACTTGTAATTATTATATTTAATGTCACAGCGGAACCTCGACGAGTCGAAATGAATGCCGCCGTTTCCGTGCGAAAACTTTAATAAATCGTCGACCTCACAGTAAGCCGATAACTTGGAGAAAAATTCGAAAAAAAAAAATGTCATTTCCCTCGCGTATTTCAACTTATGGAGGTTCCGCTCGTAGTTACAGTATGATGACGTATTATAGATAAGTATAACGCGTGTACTTTGGTGTTCGCACAAGTACAACAGGAAGTCCGCGGTGGGGCGGGTCGTCGTGCCCCGTCTCCGCGTCCATCGGTCCCGCAAAAGTTGTATGTTGCTCTCGGTACCGATATCGGAGTACACCATTTCCTTCAGGTCGCTGCAGCCGATTGCGCGTCACGCGTTATCAAACGTATATTATAACAATATATTGTGATAATAATGATAATATTTTCTTTTCGTGTTGTCGCACGCCGTTAAACTATATTATTATACAACCACCGTCGCGACGATTTTAATGACAACAACAATAATTATTATTGTTGGGGCACAGCGGGTGTATGCGTGCACGCTACGGTTTTTGTCCGAGGAAACGGAACTCGCGAGTGGAAAATGGAAATGCGCGCGTAACCCGTTGACACCGTACACTGCGGATGTTAAAAATAGCGGCGGACCGCGGCGTCGGGGTTCTCGATATAAACGACCGAAATAAACGCTGCTCGCCGTCATATTATTATTATTTTCCCGTTTTACCACCATCACGAAAAATCTCTCGGATTTGTCACGTCTGTGCGCGCATTGTATTGCTCACCGTCGTTTGCGCAGCCTCCTCTTCCTCTTCCTCTTCCTCCTCCACCATCTCCTCTACCGCCCGTGGGCCCAAACCGCCGGCCGATCGTATTTCTGATCTGCGGCGGTGTCAACGATCTCGCACGTTTCCTCACCTATATTGTGCAATATAAACAATAATAATTGACGTGATATAATATTATACTATATAATAATTAAACACGTTTTTCATTGCAATAATCGTAATATCGTAATATTATCGTGTAAAGTGCTCGTCTAACGATTATTATTTAAATTGCTGTCTTCAAATTGCGGCCGTGATTGTGAGGCGCGATATTTTCATATCACTTATAATATATACCTAATATATATTATTGCCGTCTTGTATTGGATTTGGATAAGAAATGTCTGTCATTCCGGTTAGGTTAGGTTTTCTCCCCCTCCCAGACTATGTTTGAGGAAGATTTACATATAGTGATAAATTGTGTTTAGTAAATATTTATGAAAATTCTAATAATAATGTTTAACAATAATGTATAGGGCATGCGGAGAACAAAACATAAATATAAATCGTCCATCTCCCACTCGAGAAATTTTTAGTTGCACATTACAGGACCGCATAACTGCAATAGACTTCAATATTTTTACAGCACTGTGAAATTTAGAAATTGGGCCATCTAATATTTTTTCATATATCTGCTGTATCGGGTTCAACTATAATATTATATTAAATCATATACTCGTTTGGGGCTGAAGTAACGCAGTTGACTGTGACTCTCACAGTCATCAATTCGATTCATAAGAAAGTGCAAAATATTTGTGTGGTTCTACGCAATCACTATTTTCCCGTACTGTCGTCCGATTGCGTCATCCAGTTTTCAGCTAGGTCTCACTCCACTGAGGGAGAAGACCGCACATGTGTCCTCTTAAAGAAAAGGGTAATGTCATTCATATAGTGATGTATACATAGATAAATAGATCACATGATTTCCCTACTATCCACTTGTGATAAACATTGACGAAGACGTTGAAGTAGTTTCAATAATCATTAGAAAATAGAAAAAATATATACTCATGGCGAGCACTCTTGAAGCAGCTTAGAAACGTATTATTACAATAATCAGCTGATATATGCTAAAATTGCGCCGATTATACAGATAAACCCGAAAAAATCTATTCCACTTCTACCATATCTATTATTATTACAATACGTCAATTTAATATATATGCGAGTAAACAGATTTGTTAATTAATTAAAAAAAATATATATATTTAAATGAATATAACAAATTTGTACGGTGATTAGAGTATGCATAATATTATAATGTATAATGGTTACAAGGTTATAAAGTACTCATAATGAGCCATATATAGGTACAAGAAATCAGAACTACTTATTCAATTGTTCGAATTTCGTAACGCAGTCGATTTTCATAAAGCGTAAGCATACAATTAAAGTATTTAAATGTATCAATCGTCAAAATGATCATAATGTAAAACACTCGGTTGGGGATTTTCTTTATTTGATATTGACAACATGCTACATACAATTGTGTCCACAAACAGAGTTTGTTATTAACATTTATTATAGTTATTGAACTAAATGAAAAATACGTTCCTGTAAAAAAAAAAGAAGAAAATTTGAAAAAAAAAATAGTTAGGTTTCTTTTGATATGAAAAAAATAAAATTTCGTATTACAATAAGAGATTAAAAACCTGTAAACTAGTTATTTGAAGGCTGGTGCACTCTGATTCGAAACTAAAAGAATCGATATTTTCAAATTGGAATCATCAAAATAAATTGAATTGGAATAGTTAGAAAATATATTATCTTATATGACCAAAATTTAAAGTTTAATTAAACATATTTATTAGGATTGTTTAGTTTCTAATTGGTTATTTGTTTGTGTATATGTCTACATCAGAGTATTTTAACAGTTTGTGTTTTAATAGCATTTTAACAATTTTACACTAAATTTAAATACAAATTATAGTTACTATTGTTGAAATAATTTAATATTAGAAAGTTATTTTGGCTTCGAAATCTGTTAAAATAATGTCTAATATTAATTTGATTCGATTCCTTTCTGAACTATACATACGGACTTTTATTTAAAAATACAAGTATGCATTTTTTTAGTTTGTTTCTGTTCAGTCAGTTCGATTTCGTTCTGACTTATATTAGTGAGCTGCGCCCAATAAACGTTTTTTAGCTCTACTACAAAAAACGTAATAATCACTATATGCTTTTTTTTTCTTATCAGTGTTAAAAATTATACTTTATCGATGAAACTACAACGAATTTAATTATATATACAATTTATACTTTAACTAAAACTACCACACACAAAACATAACATGAATTAAACATAAATCTAAATTGTAAATTACATTTTTTTTTAAATATAGCATTTATTTATTTGTTATAAGTAATTATATGGTAGGCGTATAAATTATAATAATGCTAGTACACGATTTTTTGAATCTTTCATTTTGATAAATTTGGTATTTAAATATCGAGCATGAGATTCAACAACATATTGTGAGGCTCAATATGATTTTATAGTGATTTACGATAAATTTAAATAGAAAACATTTAAAAATGAACAATAATTATTATCTTGTACTCACTACTCTTCACACTCGCCCATCATTATTATCTGTTTTGTCAAATAATGTGCGATATAATATACTATAAATTTGTAAGCAAATTGTATGGAAAAAAGTGTAAACTGTTTGACAGTGTCTGATGTAAACAATGTTTACGGAATTCGTTCAATTTAGTATTCTCACTCCATCGTTATAAGTGATACGATATTGATTGTTCATATAATCATATCTTAGGATGGACAGTTGGACAGATTATACTGTTTAAGGAACGAATAATATATTAAGAATTATTATTCGTTAAATTGCTATGTCTAAATAAAATCCAAACCATAATTTCTGAAAATCTGATTTATGTAAATTTATTTTGGAATGTAGATAACGTGTTATCGATGCGATTTAAACGTGAATTATTATTTTTTATGATACAATTACCTGTGCGTGTACATAAATAATATCAGGATTAGGGAAAATCATTATGTTTGCTAGTTTGCAACCTACTCAACGTTATTACATCACATTATACTGGGAACGATATAAAAGAAAACCTATTGTGTAATCATTGAATATTGATTATTATTAATAATTTCTGTACTTACACTAACGATATAAAATCATTTTACTCAATAATATGGTAATATTACTATTGTTATTATTATTAATAAAAAATTGCAAAAAAAGGGTAGATTAATAAACGTCATTTAATATTATTATTATTGTTCAATTTAATTACGTAGATAATATTACATTTTAGATTTGTTGGTTTGATAATACTTATAACTGTGTGGATAATATTTTTTTTCTTTCTACATTGTTACGTATTATAATAAATCGAACAGGCTTAATGCCAAAAAGCAAAATATGAAAAATTCCTAAAGATTTTTAAGACTTCAACTAAAATTTGTAGCATGCATTATCATAGTGTTAAAATGTGTATGAAATAAAATAACACTCGTGACTAAAAACTTTTAAAATTAAATTATAAAAAATGGCAAAATTACGTCACTATAATTTTGAATTAACACGATCGAGGTGCTTCGAGAGTATACATTCTCTATAGATGTGACCACGGTTATCAACAACGCAATATCGTTTTCCAGACTCAGAGAGAATTAATTTAAATTTTAAATAGTTACTCGTGGCCACCACTATTGTCACATAATATTGAGTTTTTGTTTTAATAATTTGTTCAAATAACAAGTTTAAAATCTTTAAAAGTTCAGTAATTTTGAGTAGGTATATTACCTATTAGGTAACCTTAGGTATTGTTATAATATTTAATAGATACGGATTTCATTTTCATTAATATTTTAGTTTTATGTAAATAAAATGTAATTTGTATAACGATTACACTGTATTATGCTCGTAAGTCTAACGGAAATTGCTGTATTATTAAGAGTTTTCGATACGCCACACAATCGTCGAATCCTGTAAAGTACCACGGTTAAAAAAAATCTTTACAATTGTGTGTAGTACTGAACAATAATAATCATGTACGACCATGTAGACTGTCCGCGATAAATCAATTGAAAAATAATAATTATAATCACATTTTCAACTGATTTTAATAGCTGAAACGACAATAAAATGAATAATTTACAAGTTAGGTACTAAAAAAACACGTTCCCTTATAAGCGCGAAACTCAAATGTATAATATAATGATGACTATATAGGTACTTCATAAACATATTATTATTATTATTATTGCGAACACAATTATTAACATAAAACGAACGATAATATTATGATTACGCATAATTTTATTCGTAGAAAAAAAAACCTTAAAATATTTTAATCGTATATTAGTAACGTAATAAAATTTGTGACGATAAAAAAACATAAAATGTATTTCGTATACGATTGTTAAAATTTTAAATAATAGCAACACCATAGAACATTATGTTCTATGGCAATAATTCCCAACCAGGGGAGGGGGGATATAATAGTGATGATGAAATAACGATCTCAACGGATTGTGGACTTGGTGAGAAAAAATACAATTTTCTTGTTAAATAAATTTTACCGATAATATTTATAAAATTGTATTCAAAAATATAAAAAAAATATTATTAATATTATAAAATTGATTTACTCATATTTTATTTTTAAAATTAAGGAAAAAAAGAAATAAGTCTAGTAAGTAGTATAATACATATAGTTATTTTGTAAAATTAATTTATGCGGCTCACTAAAAAAAGAGTCGTCTTAACTCTAACTTAAGTAGGGGCGCATGAGATTTTTGAAAATTTACAAGGGGGACGTAGAATAAAAATGGTTGGGAACCACTGTTCTATGGCAACACTTTACGCGGTCACATCCAAGAGTCGCACTATTGCTATATTATGTAATAAGTACCTACGCCACATTGTGATATGATATTATAGCTGTACTTTGGCCATTTTCATCTGATCGAACAATATCTGAAAAACTCGATTTCGTAATGTAGATACCGAAAACGAACCGTCGCATTCCACTATAGGAATGATGACCTGTTGTTCGCACAAGTTCGATATGAAGGTATAGAGCTTTTGGAACGAGGAAAGGGAATAATCGTGGCGCGACTGTCCTAGCGTATATCGATCTCGGGTTGCCGATCGGCGTTCGAGCTCCGAGTACGACGATATTGTATTAATATATAAATTATATGTACAATGTTTGTTAGACAAACAATTTTGACGCATAAATACATATTGTATTATATTATAATATATATATACTATACAGGTATCAGTGGCGTATATATGTAGGAATTTTATTATTTTCACTATGGGCCAATTTACCATTATAGTCAATAGCGTAGCACTAACATAGCCATAACTAGAAATTTTCAGAGAACTGGGTTATAATTATGACATAAACAATACGAATAGAGATTGCACCATTTCATTTTAGGAATATTTATTATTTTTTTAAAAAAAAATATTGTCAATTGCATCTATATTTAATGTAATATTACGATGAATTGTCATCAAAGCAAGTCCTGACAATCTAATATATTTTTCTCGTTAATTCCTCAAAAACTTTTTTAAATAATTTTTACATATAGTATTGAATAACTATCCTGCAAACAGTCTAGATACAATAATGAATAAAAATCCATTTCTGAAAAATAGAACGAGCTCGACGTATATTGTAAACTTAATTCTTAAGTATCGATGGTTATCATTTGTCACTTTCCAGCATAGGCGCAACTAGAAATCTAAAACGTGGGGTGCTAATATTGTAAATGCCTCATATATTCATTGGGGACTTCGTCCCCACAACCCATACTCATAAAACTACATGATCTTATAAGTTACAACCCTACAATGATCATTACTTTAAAAAATTTTATATAAATTTTAATACACTTCGTGATAAAAAAACAAAATAAATATTTTATCTTTTTATTAATTTAAATATAGATTTAGCCGATAAAACTCATGAGAGTTTATACCAGTAATATTGCTTAATTAGCATTTTTAACGAACTATATTATGATGATTTAATCACTAACATAATAATAGTTGCACCTGAAAAACCAATGGGCATTGAATTTAAACTCGAGGGTGCTAAACACTAAGCATGTTCTGTACAAAAATAAAATCGATAATATCAATATCGATATATCATATTTCAATTTATTGATATCGATATTTTTAAACATTAATATCAATATTTTGATATTTGATAATTGATAAAAAAAAAATCGTATTTTTATAATTTTTTTTTACTATTTATAACAACAACATAATTTAAACTTAATAAATATTAATTAAATAACCACTTGTAATAATTAAGATTATCGTATGTTTAAAATATCAAAATATATCGATATATCAAAGCAAAATATCGATATTTGATATTATCGATATATCAAGCCCATACCTACTAAACACTTTTTTGCACCTCCCTAGTTGCGCCAAAACTTATCAGCAAGTATAAAAATAAAATTCTAATTTTCATAATATACATAATATGGAATATCAAAAAATGAAAAACTTTAGGTATCTCTAACATCAAAGTTCGTATTGGCCACAGAGTATGGTTATGCAATAGTATATACATAAGGAAATATATGCATGTAACGTTTTAATTGAACATTTGAAACTGAAATACGCCGCTGATAGGTATACATTTATATATTATACAACATGATATAGTAAGACATTAAGTCGCGATCAGATGGAATAATATAATTTATGTTTTTGGTTAATTTTTATTAGTGAAAAAAAAAAAAAGAAAAACTCCGCTTTGGTTGGCTATATTACAACTGGTGTATATTATAATAATAATAATATTATGTTACAATATTATATTATTGTTATTCGAACAGCATCATCAGGCTACAACAAAATAATGTTCATATAATATTATAATATACGGTCGTTTATCAAACGAAATCGGAAGACAGCGTATACGACGTGGAGAAAAAAAACAACAAAACATGATAATATTTAATTAACAATAATATCACGACACATCCCTACCGGGACCTGTTGAGCGTGACCCGGCGCCGATACGATCACTTACCCCGACGGTGACAAACGCCCTATCAGATCCGTACACGTTTTTAGCGATGATAAAATACGTCCCGGCGTCCGACGGTTGCGCCTTTTTGATCGACAGCGTCACGTAGTCGTTGACCGTCTCCTTTAGCGACCGGTCGAGGAATGTCACGTCCCTCGAACCTCTCATCCATATGACTAGAACGAAACGTTAACCGCGTTAATTATATTATTATTATACGTTTAAATGATAATACGATATTAATATATTGTCGTGAAACATGACAATATCGACAAGACGCGATATCAATATTATGGCATTACGCATTATCGATTGTTATTTAGTTAGTAAATCGTAATAGGTAATAAATAAATTATATAATACAGTCGGAGTTGGTTAACTCGATGTTGAAAGGACCGGAAAAAAGTTCGAATTATCCAAATAAAATTTCGAAACATGTATTTTTTTAAAACAGTACATTATATTATGTATATTATTTCCAGTGTATTTGTTATAATATGCGATAAAAAATATTTACTATTCATATAATATGTATAATTTTAAAAAGGTATGTATACAAACAAAAATTAGGTTAAAAAATGATTTAAAGAATGTATTTATTTTTATTTGAGTTTTGCTGTTAATCGCAGCATTTGCAGTGAATCTTTCTGTTTTATTTATAACTTCGAAAAGTTCATCACTGAACTCTGGTTTGTTTTTGATAAATCGCTTCAATTCGTTATAATACATCTGTACTAGTGTAATCGTGGGAATGGGGGTTCAATACATTCATGTTCCTCTAGGTACACTAGTTAGATAAACTATTTTCGATAATCATAACACTAATGACCTTATTTTCGATACTAAATATAGGTACATACAGGAGGGAAGTATCATAATTTTATAATTATAAAAATCGAAACTTCGTGTTATTCACGAAAATATTCGAGTTAGGAAATTCTAAGGACCGGGGAAAAATTTTGAGGTATCGACAGTTTTGAATTAAAGAAGTTCGAGTTAACCAGTCCGACTGTATTACATTATTGATTTTTATTTGAGTACTAGCTGTCTCGCCCGGCGTTGCTCGAGCCAAAGATTAAGTTAAGAATAATCTCAAGCGATTTACATGCGACTAAGCCAGCTAGGTAAACAATTCGACTGCGTCGGATCGCTGAAAATATGCGTGCTGTATAATATTATCAGGTAGACAAACCACCTCGATGGATTGAGGACTCTGCAAGATGCATAAGTAAGTGAGTGAAATCAGAATATTAGGCCCATGAAAAACATTGCAACGGTGGCCTGTGTCAATGATTTTCATTTTTTTTCATACATTTATTTGTAAAAATGTGTATATTTCATATTCCTACTATATAGTTATAAGATTGATATTTAGTTATAATCATTGACAACCCTATAAATAAACAGAGATTATACATATAACATTACATACTATATATATCCCATCAAAAATAAAACTTTCAGTTTTACCAGAATTTTTAGCGTATAATATGTACACGTAGAATAGAATGTAATAAGCCAGAAACCTTCGCAGGAGTGTACTCAACAACTTCCAAAAGTTTCATGGCGATCGAATGAATAGTGTAGGAGAGTGCATAAAGGGAATAGAAACAAACATTAATTTATATATATATATATAATTTTAGCTATACTAAAAACGACGTCATGCAAGGTGCAGAAAAAAGTCGAGAAATTATGTTGTTGATATTGTGACATATTTAACTGTCTTGTGATCTTTGGCGATTGGTGTTAATACTAGATACCTTCTATAAATTAAAATAACATCACAAATTTGTTTTTAAAATAATAATTATTTTACAGCGTCTAGTTCCTCACATTTATTCTTCCTAGACCGCATCTATCGCTGGCAAATCAAATTCCTAGCCACATTTATTTTTTATGTCGAGAAATTTCCATTGGCATAAACTATATGTTTGACATATTTTATTATTGTTATTAATTTAAAAATATTTTTTTTTTTATAAATAGTTATTTCTTATTTACCTTTTTAATGTATTTTATATTATGGTCTAATTTATATTATAATATACAACATATATGTGCAATATGTATATTATATTGTTGTCTCTAATAATAATAATAATAAAAAGTATTAAAATATCATGTCAATCGATACTTTTATCAGACTGCAATGGAAAAAATCTCGTTTCTAAGCCACACAACAATATACCTGTACAATAAGTAACAACGATATTATAACGAAATGAGTGCTCGCTTTGAATTCGGGACCTCATTTTAAGTATACCTTTGGGTTTCGGTTCGCCGGCCACCCGGAGGTTGACGGTTATGTCCTCGCCGACGGCCACGTTCAGCCGATCATTAGGTCTTGACACGATAATGGCCGGTTTCACGCCCCTGCGATCGGTGTAATCCTGCGGCGACACCACCCTAACTGCCTTTTCCGCGTCAGCCGCCCCGTAAAGGTTGCACGCGCGGCATACGTACGTTCCGCCATCCCGAGCTGTGCTGTCCATTACCAGCAGCGTATACAGCCCACCCTCGTCCAGGTAAACGTACTTGCCCGATAGGCGTGGTAGTGGTCTAGATTCACGCATCCACGTCACATTTGGCACCGGGGAACCTGCAACGTGAATCGTTTACATTTCATTAGAGTGTAATATTTTGAAAAAAACGAGACCTCCGCGGTCGACTTTTAATTTTGATGTTCAATACCGTTTGAGCTTGAGTATACAAAACTACTAGAAGAAACCCGTAAGTAAAGGTCAATTAATCGAAATGAATAATATTATTAAGTACACTGTGTGAACTTCAAACGCACATAGAACACAATGATTTCTCTGTTATAGACAGTGGAATTATAAAAAAAAAATAAGAAGTACGAAATACGAAAAAAAAAATCAAACGACTTAAATTTGAATATAGTACATATTACTATAATTAACTATATTTTATTTCAAAGAGGTATATATTATAGTAATTGAAGCGATTTATACTGACCTTGTACCCTGACCTGAAGGGCGATTGTACCACCATACGTCGCCACGTCGTCCGCAATTATGCTGGATACGAACTTTGGATACTCAGGGCGTCTGTTGGCCAAGTCACCGCCAAATAATTTCCGGCTGTTGAAATCGAACTTGGTGTTTGCAGACAACCCGAAATCGTGGCTGGTCCTTGAGTAAAGCCCTCGACTGAACTCGATAACGTCGACAGACATCGATGGCTGCATAAGCGATTTCCTGAACATCGACGGCGACGTATACACCGTCAGGAATCCGGTGGAGGATATCCGGTCATGGTCGTTGGAGGCCACACATGTATACTCTCCAGAATCGCCACTCTGGGCGTTGTTGATGATCAATTGAGCCAAACCACCGTCGTATTTTGTTTCATACCTGCAATACAAGAAACGTCCACGAATAGAGTAGATATGATGTTGTTATTATTATTATTATTATTATTATTATTGATGTTTTTGTATAGGTACCGTAAAAACCTTGTTAAAATAAAAACACGGGAAAAATTAATTTTAAATGAAAATATTATTAACAGGATACAATATATCTTAACACATAAGCCACAAGCTGTGTTTACTATTAATTATTTGATATCTAAAACATTATTATTATTTGTATCGATACAGCCTTATGACCATATAGAGCAAAAATCTATGTATGATCGATCAATGATTTGAATTTGTAAAGATTAAAAAAAAAAATTATGAATACAATTGTAAATTTTTTATTTATCCTACTGCGGTTTTTGCGATACCGCGTACTCACCTCGCGGAAGAGTTGTACGTGAAACTGTTGAGTTTCTGACCATCTCGATACCACTGAACACGCGGTTTTGGATGACCGATGATACTGCACCAGAACTTGACTCGAGCACCGGACGATACTGTCTGGTCTATCATCCGAACACAGAAATACAGAGCTTTGAAAGCTTCCTACAGCAGGACACACGAGAAAGGAAAAATACATGTTATGAGTGAAATCGTTATAAAATATAATCATTGTTTCGTGTAGTCGTTACCTTTGTCCGATACAGGTCTTCGAAAGCGCCATATGTTGTAGACCTACCGTCAGACAGTCTCCAACTCGAATAGTAACCTCCGTCCCGCACTCCTGAATCGTGCAGGAAACTGTCAGAGCCCCTGCGTCTTCGAGTGGTCACGCCGTAGCTTGTATGCAGCCGACCGGAAATCGTCTCTACTTCCAAACGCCTTGGGCTGAGTGGAATGGACGTTTCCGAAAGACATCGATACGCCGTTATATTAGTAGGACAGAGACTGCGGGACGAAATTCTTGACTCTGGTGGGTAAGGACTTGTAGATCGGCTGCTGCTTCTGCTGCTGTGGTTACTGCTGCTTCGGCCGTATAGTTCTCTATCCGATAAACACGCATATGCGTACTTAGACCTCGGTGTTAGGGATGTTCTGTATGACGGACTTTCCGGCGTCAGAGATCTGTGTGAACTTAGATGATCAGGTGTTAGGGTTCTGTATGAAGCCAGTGGGTCCGGTGTTAAAGATCTGTACGCTGGGGTATTCTGGCGTAAATTATGTACGTCATTTACGTCCAGTAGATAACGGTTGACTGGACGTTTATTCAAGACCCGGACTTCTGGTACATCGACTACATCTTGTTCCGTCATCTCTGGCAATTTTCGTTCCTTGTTGGTTGTAAAACAATTTGTGGTATTGTTTTTTAATTTGTCGTCAATGTTTACGTTAACTTTTGTGTCCGTTCTTACGGATTTTTCCAGTGAAGGTGATTTAGAACTCGTTTCTAGTTTTACACTATCTCGTTCATTTTTGTTCTTCTCCACATCACTTTTGTCTGTATTGGTAAATAAATGTGTTTCAATTTTATTATTTTTACTCTTTCCGATAATTTCTATATTATTATTATCTAAAGAGCATATATCCTGCAATTTTTCCATTTTATCCAATACTGTGTTAATATCAGGTAAGTGCTTTGTGAAATTTTCTGTTAAATCTGAAATTGTGTTTTCATTTTTTTCAATTTCATTATTTTTTTTAAGTTTTTCATTTGTTATCTTATTTGTTTTATTGGGTGAAGTTGATTTTTCACCTTCTGGCCTTAGACTTGATATTTTCTCTTTCCTACTTCCTGGATTTGTCTCGCTTTTTTCTACAAAATGTTCAGCTGATTTTATTTTATCAATTATTTTTGTTGTATTATTATCTGCAGTTGTTCCCGGTTCTACCTTAGTTCTGTCTTGTTCAGTGTTTTTATTATCATTTGATATTTTTCTAATGTTTTCTTCTACAGTATCATCTTCACTTATGTTAATATTATTTTTTTTAGTATCTGTTGAAGATAGTTTTTTAATTTCAGGTTCTGGACTTGTTTTCTTTTTCTTACTTCCTCGTTTTTTCTTATCTTTTCTATGTTCCAATAATTTAGCGTCCTCGTCATATTCGTTATTTTTCAGATTTTTATTTTTATTAATATTTGAAACATCTTTGGTAATAATTTCTTCTGAATTTTTAATATTGTCTAGAACAATTGTTGGTTCTATTTTATCTATTTTAACTTCAACTTTTTCAGTATTTTTATTGTCATCTGAATTTTTTTTATTTTTTTCTTCTATTTCATTTTCAGTCAATGTTTTGCTATTATTATCAATTCCGTTATTCTTTTGGTTTTTAATTTGATCATCAGTTGATACACCTTTATCAATTATTTCTTCTGGATTAATTTTATTATCTGAAGCGATTGCTGGGTCTATTTTATTCAATTTAACATCAACATTTTCAGTATCGTTATTTTCTTCTGATAGTTTTTTATTATTTTCTTCAATATTTTTATCGATAATTATTGAGCCAATTTTATTTTCACTAGCAGTAAAATTAATTTTTATGGAAACAGGTGAAGTTGATTTTTTATCTTTTATTTGTGGACTTGATTTCTTTTTCTT